>JALIGW010000017.1:2357132-2374632 GCA_023053685.1 Diadophis punctatus similis
AGAGAGGACTCCTTGGAAAAGACCCTGATGTTGGGAAAGATGGAATGTGAAAGGAGAAGGGGACGGCAGAAGGATTAGATGTTTGGTCATCGATGCAATGAACATGAATTTGGGAAAACTCTGGGAGACCATAGAGGACAAGGGAGAATGGCAAGTTATGGTCCTATGGTCCTTGGGACCACAAAGAATTGAACATGATTCAGCAACCGAACACAACAAATGGAATAACTCATTGTTCAGTTCCACACAAAGTTGCCTCAAACTCAAGATGGGTGGCATATCAATTTAATAATAAACAAAGAAATGCATACATCCTTCTTTATTTCCCCTTTGTCAGCTACAACCAATGCCCCTAGTTTAAGTGGGGATGGACAGCACGAATCAACTCTCCTGGAAGCTGAAAACCCATGGTAGGTTTCTCCTCCTAGACTCTTGAGTAACAATACTTTTTATTTATTTCAATTTAATCATTGCTTAATTCCGACTAATTTGGGGCAGACCACAGATAATAATAATGTACCTGGCATCATGCCAGAAAAAGATCCATCTAATTCACTACATCTTAATCAGTGTTAGTTGGTGGAGATATGCCCTAGAACAGGGATGTCACACTCAAGGCCCATGGGCCGGATCCGGCCTATGGGTTGCTTAAATCCGGCCTGTGGGGCCGGCCTGGTGATATGGTCCATGTGTGGTCCCCTGTTGTCCATTTTCGGCCTCCCTGTTAAGGCCAAAAATGGGGCAGAGCGCCCACCCCGCACCTCATTTTGGCCGGCAGGGTGTGGCAGGAGATGTCCATCCTCTCTCCCCCCTGCTCACTGCCCCCCCTGTCGGCCTGTAGAGGAGAACTACAATGCTGATCCGGCCCGCGAAGAAATCCAGTTTGACACCCCTGCCCTAGAAGAATAGGTGCATGGTGAATAGAACCCATTTTATCCACAGCTTTGTAAATCTTGTTGATTTCAGCTCCAAAATGTGGCAAGGATAGGACAAGGCCAAACCATATGAGTTAGGATTCAAGTTCTTGTAATATAAAGGATGATAAGCAACTTTTATTAAGCATTCTCTGAAAATATAACATTCTGTTGTTGGTTGTTGCTGCTGCTGTTATATTAACCCATTTTAAAATGATAGAAGTTAGTTTCATGTTATCGAACGAGATCTTTCTCTTGTTTTCCAGAACTTTCAAAAGCAATGAAATTACACAAGGATTCCTTGTATCCCAGTAAGAAAAATATCAATCTTGGATCTTGTTCCTTGTGTGTGGTTTCAGGGAAGTTCTTCCCTGTTTGGCTGCCAAAGAGAAACACCATAACAGGCTGTATGACTTTGAATTCCCACAAAACATCATTGGAACCAGAGGTGGGATTCAGCTGGTTCGGACTGGTTCAGGCATACCGGTAGTGGCAACCTGATGGTGGCCACCTGCTGGACACAATCCTATTGCTGCGTTTGTTGTTCCCCTCCCCCTCCTTCTTGTCCTCCTCCTTCTTCCCCTTCTCATCCACTACTTCCTCCTCCTCCTTCCCCTTCTCATCCACCACTTTCTCCCCTTGCCCTCCTCCTCCCCCTTGTCCTCCTCTCACCCCTGCTGCTGCTCCTTCTCCTCCTTCTTTCCGTTCTTGTTCTCCTCCTCCTCCTCGCTCCTCCTCCTCCTCCTCCTCCAGCTTTTCTGGTAGTGTCCCATTCAAATCCGAAGAAGGTTCAATCCCGTTTACTTGTTTATTTTTTTTTACCACTGGCATTTGGTTGTAAGAAAGGATAACACCTTCTGCATGTAACAGAGGGGCATACATAGATTGATAAACAGATATGGCTTAATGACACGGTTCCCCTCCCCTCCCAACACTTCAGGGTAGATGCTCATCAGACCGAACTCCACAAACGCCTGCCCTTCAGCCACCCACCTTGAACTTTCCGCCCGAGCAGAAGGATAATTCATGGCATTAAAATTGATTGAAAGGCAATGTACCCAGGGGCCCTGTGATTGGGAGGGAAAAGAATAGAGTTGAGTGGGAGACAGGCAACCACTTGTTGATACATGGGATTATGGAAGCTTTATGCCACTTTGTGGAGCCTTTCAGGAAGCATTTTCCAGGTGGATTAAGCGTGCCGTATAATTGCAAAGGACTCTGCTTGAGTATGAGTAATATATACCGTGTTTCCATGAAAATAAGACTCTGTCATACATTTTATACATACATACACACACACACACACACACACACACACACACACACACACACACACACACACACACAATAACAACAGAGTTGGAAGGGACCTTGGAGATCTTTTAGTCCAACCCCCTGCCTAGGCAGGAGACCCTACACTACTTCAGACAAATGGTTATTCAACATCTTAAAAACTTCCAGTGTTGGAGCATTGACAACTTCTGGAGGCAAGCTGTTCCACTGATTAATTGTTCTAACTGTCAGGAAATTTCTCCTTAGTTCTAAGTTACTTCTCTCCTTGTTTAGTTTCCACCCACTGCTTCTTGTTTTACCCTCAGGTGCTTTGGAGAATAGTTTGACTCCCTCTTCTTTGTGGCAGCCCCTGAGATATTGGAACTATTGGATATTGGAATATATGACCCTGTCATATATATATATATATATATATATATATATATGACAGGCTCTTATTTTCACGGAAAATAATTTATATATCTCCACCAAAAAAGGCACCATGTCTTATTTTTTTGGGGGGGGGCATCAGCTTCAGATACTTGCAGCCAGGCCTCGCACACCTGGGCCCATTTCTTCTGCAGCTGGCAACCCTTTCCTGAAGGATAGATCCAAAGCTCTGCTATCAGCTACAGAGGCCTTCAGGAAAGCCTTGCCGACTGCAGAAAAAAATGGGCCCAGGTGTGCGATGCCTGGTTTCAACTATCCAAAAGTAAGTAATAGGGAAGCTCCACCCCACCATCCCCACCCTAGCTTAATTTTTACTCAGGCACCCTGGAGTGGGCGGGACCTTAATTAGGGCTTATTATGGGGTGGGGGTGGGGGGGCTTATATTGGGGGCATATGTAAAAATCAAACTTGGACTTACTTTCTGAGTAGGTCATATTTTCAGGGAAACGGTGTATGTGTCTGTCTGTCTGTCTGTCTGTCTGTCTGTCTGTCTGTCTGTCTGTCTGTCTATCTATCTATCTATCTATCTATCTATCTATCTATCATCTATCTATCATCTATCTATCTATCTATCTATCTATCTATCTATCTATCTATCTATCTATCTATCTCTATCTATCTATCTATCTATCTATCTATCTATCTATCTATCTATCTATCTATCTATCTATCTATCTATCTATCTATCTATCTATCTATCTATCTATCTTTAGAGGTTCACTTATTGGAGCCATAGATTGAAGTAGATATGGCTTGTTGAAAACGTCACAGCACAACCCGCCATCAACACACTTTATTTTTAAATAACCGCAAAGCTATTTTCCTTTGGCCTTTATTTTGTTTTTGAAACAGGTAGGCCTTGTAAACAAAAAACAAAAAACAACCTGCCAGGGTGTCTAATTCTAAAGTAGGCCCGAAAAGTTTAGAAGATGAAGAAAAAGTGAGGAGGTTTTTCTGCCAACCTTCCAGAAGCCCCTCAAAACTATTGTGGGGTTGGTGATCTGATGAGGTGGCTCCATGATTTATGACATCTGACACACTCTCCCAGCCTTTTCATAATACTTTTTCTTTCATTCGTTGAGTATATTTTTAAAAAATTGCTTTTTATTGTGCATTTGTTTACCACCCAGAGTCAGGTTTTGTCAGATGGGCCACCCTATAAATACGATTAAGTAGAAAAACCTTCTTCACAATTCAATTCTAGATATATTTAATCTGGAAGAATCCATAGTTATTAAGTTTTAGCTTACTAGAGTTTTTTTTATTGTTTGTTTATACATTTTTCTTCTTCTTTAAATTAACATAAATGCTTAATGAGCAATGTATTGTCTGTGGATCCATTTGTTCATACAAAGTATTAATAAACTGATAGTGAGGGTAGTATTAATAATAACAACCGTACTTAAAATACTTTATAATTGCTTCTTTGTAGTATGATTCTTACATCATTTACTTATAATATGCAATAATAATAATAATAATAATAATAATAATAATAATAATAATAATAATAATAATAATAATAATAATAATAATAATAATAATAATAACTTTAATATTAATATTAATGTTTGCTTATATGTAATACAATTTCTTGCATTCTTTTCTTATATATAGTATTAATCTTTCATCTTCTAGAGTTTTCTTTTTTAAGGTAGACTTTTTAATTGAGCTTAACTCATGGATAGATCTGTGTAGTTTTCACGCCAGCAATATAAAATGGTTTGCCATTTACCTTGCTTTGAATTGTTTTTCAAGTTCCCAGTATAGCTCACAGCTGATTTTTTTTATTGGTCCTCATCAGGGTGGATAAAAATCAATGATTTTAAATAAATAAATAAATAAATAAATAAATAAATAAATAAATAAATAAATAAATAAATAAATAAATAAATAAATAATCGGATTGTTTAAAAATTTAAATCAGATTTTTTTAAAATTTAAATCAGATTTTTTTGGATTTTTATCAATTTTATTTTAATAAAATACTTTTGGAGTAAAAATCTATCTAAAGATAGTTTTCTATTTAAGAGACATTCATAATTTAGTTTATTCATCATGAGATGGAGCTTAGTTATGTAGCATCAGGCTCTATATTCTGCAATATTGGGACTGTCGGTGAGTCAACAGTGGGTCGGAGGAGGAGCCTCTGCGGGACAGAGACGACAGTTGCTGTTTAAAAATTATTATTTAAATCGAGTTGATTTAAATGAAATCTACCCTGGTTCCCATCAAGTTCCTAACTCAAGTCCAGTCCTGCTCCATTCCTGACCCAAGAATATACCTAATCCTACCATTTGCTGAGACTTAATGTATTTTACTCCAAATTGATTTCAGTTAGTCATTGACTTACAACAGTACATTTAGTGACTGTTTGAAGTTACAACAACAGTGAAAAAGTGACTTATGACCGTATCTCACTGATGACATTTATTATTATTATTATTATTATTATTATTATTATTATTATTATTATTATTATTATTATTATTATTATTATTATTATTATTATTATTATTATTATTATCATCATCATCATCATTATTATTATTATAACACTTATGACCATTGAAGGATCAAAATTTGGGCGCTTGGCAAATGACTCATATTTATGACGGTTGCAGTGTCCCGGGGTCACGTGATCCCCTTTTGCGACCTTCTGGCAGTGGGGAAGCCAGATTCACTTAACAACCGTGTTACTTATTTCACAACGGCAGTGATTCACTTTGGCAAGAAAAATTGTGAAACGGGGCTAAAACTCACTTAACCAATTTCTCACTTAGCAAGAGAAATTGTGAGCTCATTGTGGTTGTAAGTTGAGGACTACCTGTATATGAAATTATTCATTAATGGTATGATTAGCCCCGTGGTCTCTTTAACATACCGGACGATTTTCATATATCCTGTTTGAGAGTCACGTGAAGGAACCAGGACTCATTCAAAGTAATTGCAGCTTCCCTTCATTAATGGAAATCCATATTCTACCCTTTGGGACTTTATAGCACTCTGCCTACTGAGATTTCTTGCATAACTTTGCAGCCATCAGACCTGGAAAAGACTGATGATGATGTGATGATGATGATGATGATGATGATGATGATGATGATGATGATGATATTTTGGAAAGGTTTGCATTCTGGATTTCTTTATTTGTATCTGTGGCACACTGCACGCAGGGCTTCTGCCTGTTATTGTTCGCACAGGCTGGCAATCGCTCAGTCCGTCTCTTTGAAATGGAATATACCTCGTGTTGTTCCTAAAGTGGATCCAGAAAAAAAGAAAGATTTTCCGTGTTTTTCTTGGGCTTTCCGGATTGATTATGTGCCATCAAGTGAGTGCCCATTCTTAGTGACCATACAGATAGATTTTCTCCAGGGTGAGTGACCTGCACTTTCAGGTCTTAGATCATTCCTGTAACTGAGACCATCTGCCTTGCTGCAAGTTATTTTTATTTTTTTCCCTTCCTCTCCCTTCCTTCCTTCCTTCCTTCCTTCCTTCCTTCCTTCCTTCCTTCCTTCCTTCCTTCCTTCCTTTCTCTTCTCTCTGCTTTCCTCCTCCCTCCCATCCCCTTCCTTCCTTCCTTCCTTCCTTCCTTCCTTCCTTCCTTCCTTCCTTCCATCCATCCATCCATCCATCCATCCATCCATCCATCCATCCATCCATCCATCCATCCATCCATCCATCCATCTATCTATCTATCTATCTATCTATCATCTATCTATCTATCATCTATAATCTATCTATCTATCTATCTATCCCTCCCTCCCTCCCTCCCTCCCTCCCTCCCTCCCAGCATTATGGATTTTTTAAGAAATCCAAGACTTCATATAATGTGCCTCAAATGTGACAATTTGTGAGAGAAGGTTTATGGAAGAACAGGGTGATACGTTAACCTGATCAATATATTGATGGTGTGACATGCTTGAAAATAAGTTGTGATTTCCCATTTCGATCTTGCCAAACAATGGCTGTTTTCCATGGTTGGCCTTTTCATTGGACCAAGAAGAATTTTCAAAATCTCTTCAATTCAGTTGCAAATTAAAGCATCTGAAAAAGTAAGAATAGGGAGTCTTGGAAAAAGAAGGCTGTCTTGCCACAGGCCGAAATTAAATTTAGAAAAGTTTACTGAGTTAATAAGGATACACATGCTCTTATTCAGCAGAATTATCTTGAGGAATTTGGATAACTCAATCAGCATTTTCTCTGATTTGGCCGAGGAAAATTGGGACATTAGTCTTAATGGCTACTTAATGGCATGTGCACTTAGAAAAGTAATTAAACATTAAATTTAGTAGATAGTTTAAAAATTCATTGTGCAATGCATCCCTTTCAGAAACCCATTATAGATGATCTTACAAAGGAGATAATAGGAAGACTAATAGTTTGGTTTTCAGTCTAGCAAAATAAATTCATTGGTTTGACTGGGAAGCTTATTGTAGACTTTGGCAATAATTAACTTAGACAGGATCCTTCTCCATCAATGTGTATCAGAACTACCAAATCTTCAATGGATAAACAACAACTCCTCCTCCTCTTCCTCTTCCTCCTTGTCATCTTCTCCTCCTCCTCGTCTTCTCCTCCTCCTCCTCTTCCTCCTCTTCCTCTTCCACCACCTCCTCCTCCTCCTCCTTTTTTATCACTTTGGGTCTTGATGGAGGTACAAAGTTCTGGTTCTTGCTCTTCTGGTGGCCTCAACCATTGAGCTGCTATAGAGAGTCTTTGATGTTGTTTTGCAACCCAACAAGACAGACACAGACTTCAGAGGATAATTAGAACTGCAGAAAAAACAATGGCTACCAACCTGCCTTCCATTGAGGACCTGTATACTGCACAAGTCAAAAAGAGGGCTGTGAAAATATCTACAGACCCCTCACATCCTGGACATAAACTGTTTCAACTTCTACTCTCAAAACGACGCTATAGGGCACTGCACACCAGAACAACTAGACACAAGAGCAGTTTTTCCCTGAATGCCATCACTTTGCTAAATAAATAATTCCCTAACCACTGTCAAACTATTCACTAAGGCTGCATTACTATTACTATTAGTCTTCTCATCATTCCTATCCCCCATCTCCTCTCACTTGTAACTGCATGACTGTAATTTTGTAGCTTGTATCCTCACGATTTATATTTATATTGTTTCCTAGTATGATTTGATTACTTAATTGTACCCTATGATTATCATTAAGTGTTGTACCTTGTGATTCTTGATGAATGTATCTTGTCTTTTTATGTACACTGAGAGCATATGCACCAAAGACAAATTCCTTGTGTGTCCAATCACACTTGGCCAATAAAGAATTCTATTCTATTCTATTCTATTCTATTCTATTCTATTCTATTCTATTCTATTCTATTCTATTCTATTCTATTCTATTCTATTCTATTCTATTCTATTCTATTCTATTCCATTCCATTCCATTCCATTCCATTCCATTCCATTCCATTCAGAGGTGGGATCCTACCTCTGATTGCCGGTGCGGTTAATCGCTGAGTTCGGCGCAGAGCCGAAGACGCTGCTCAAGCCTGCTCCCGTTCACGGAGCGGGAGCTTTCCCCGGGCGCTTTCCCTGCCCGCATGGATGCCGCCAATTGCGTTCTTTTGCCCTCTGCGCATGCCCAAAGCGTTCCGCATGCGCAGAGGGCAAAAGAATGCAATTGGCGGCATCCATGCGGGCAGGGAAAGCGCCCGGGGAAAGCTCCCGCTCCGCGAACGGGAGCAGGCTTGAGCAGCGTCTTCGGCTCTGCGCCGAACTCAGCGATTAACCGCACCGGCAATCAGGTAGGATCCCACCTCTGATTCCATTCCATTCCATTCCACTCCACTCCACTCCACTCCACTCCACTCCACTCCACTCCACTCCACTCCACTCCACTCCACTCCACTCCACTCCACTCCCAATTCCAATTCCAATTCCATCCCAACTTCTTCTGGGACTGCTTCATGTTTGTTTATACCTTTGAACCCTGAAATAAGCGCTGGGCCTTATTGCCATGCACTCAAAAGCCTGATTGGGCTTATTATCAGGGGATGGAAGGGACCTTGTAGGCCATCTAGTCCAACCCCCTGCTCAAGCAGGAGACCCTATACCAGTTCTAACAAGTGTCTGTCCACTATCAAGAGAGACCCTTTTTGACAGGCTACAAACGGTTGTAATTTAAAACTCAAGATTTTGCAGAGGGCTTCATCTGCTGTGTTACCTTTGATTTGTTTTTGTCATCACATTGTAGGACATTGTTTGTGTTTTAATCTGACTATGGATTTTGTTTAAAAATCTGGAAAGTTACCAAGAGTCTTGGAATTATGTGGGCCACAGCTTCCGTAAAGAAATGATAAATTTTCCAATTCAGTTAGGGAGAGCCTTCTTATTTCATTCCCCCCCCCCCAAAGTACACCTTGGAGCTATTCACAAAGCTGTCAGAATACTGATTTGTCCTGTGATAAAGCAGAAATCCGGTTCTCTATTTAATCCCCGAGAAATGGTGTGAGACCTTCTAATAAATTAGATTTAGTGCTTTCAGTAGAAAAACCCACTTTGTCTTTCTTTTGCCCAAGGGCAACCTTGAGGTGAGAAGAAAAATTCATAGGCAGTTTTCCTCTTAGTGGTATTGCCCTTTCAGAAGATCTGGACTTTTCCATCAGTTTCAGCCTGATGGATTCAGAATCCAAGAGCGGGAAGGGAACGTAGAGGTCATCTAGTCCAATCTTCTGCTTATTGCAAGTTTCATTAGGGCATCTCTGGCAGATGACAAGCTATCTTCAGTCTGAAAATCTCTAATGCTGGCGATCTCACCGCTTCATATTACAGTCTGTTCCACTGATGATCACCTCATAAAGCCAAGAAACTCTTTCGGAGATCTAGATCAGGGGTCTCCAATCTTGGCAACTTTTAAGACTTGTGGACTTCAACTCCCAGAATTCCTCAGCCAGGGCATTAATTTGTATTTCAATAAGAGCCGAGGTGGTGCAGTGTTTAGAGGCAGTACTGCAGGCCACTTTAGCTGACTGTGATCCGCAGGTCAGCGGTTCAAATCTCACTGGCTCAAGGTTGACTCAGCCTTCCATCCTTCCGAGGTAGGTGAAATGAGGACCCAGATTGTTGGGGGCAATGTAAATATATACATTACTTAATGGTGTAAACCGCTTAGCAGTGTTTCCCAACCTTGGCAACTTCCCCCTGGCTGGGGAATTCTGGGAGTTGAAGTCCAGAGATCTTCAAGTTGCCAAGGTTGGGAAACATTGGCTTAGAGAGTGCTTGCACTGTGAGGCGGTATATAAATCTCACAAACAAACAAACAAACAAACAAACAAACAAATAAATAAATAAATAAATAAATAAATAAATAAATAAATAAATAAATAAATAAATAAATAAATAATAAATAAAGTCCACAAGTCTTAAAATTTGCCAAGGTTGGAGACCCCTGATCTAGATGGAATCTTCTTCCTTGTCATTTTAACCCACCGGCTCTGTCTTTTAGCTAATAGAAAATCAGTCTCTTCCATCTGAGGAGCTGGGTGGGTTTGGAAATAGGAAATATAGATAAATGAAGAATAATAAAAATGTAGAATAATAAAAATTCAAATATTTCATGACTGCTGTTCTGTTGTCCTTCTGTCAATTCATCTATGTTGGAAGAGACCTTGGAGATCTTCTAGCCCAGTGATGGCGAACCTTTTTTGGTTCGCGTGCCAAAAAGGGGGGGTGCGCGGGCTAGCGCGCGCACGCGTGCCCACACCCATTCCCTCCCCCCACGCATGCGCACAACACCACCCCTATGCTGCCCCCTGCGCATGTGCACCCCCCCCACCCCCGCGCAAAGGCCTTACCGGAGCCTGGGACGGTAAAAAAACGACGAAACGGGCAAACCGGAAGTTCGGAAAAACGCACTTCCGGTTTGTCCGTTTCGTTGTTTTTTGCATTCCGGGGCTTCAGGAAGCTTCCCTGAACCCTCCGGAGTGCAAAAAACAGCTCACCGGCAAACCAGAAGTGCGTTTTTCCGCACTTCCGGTTTGCCGGTGGGCAACGCTCGCGTGCCCTCTGCTATGGCTCCGCGTGCCACCTGTGGCACGCATGCCATAGGTTCTCCATCACGGTTCTAGCCCAACCTCTTCTCAAGCAGGGAATCCTATACCAGCGGCCCCCAACTTTTTGGGCACCAGGGACTGGTTCCATGGAGAGAGGTTTTTCCAAGGAATGGAGTGGGGGGGTGGTGGTGGCATGGTTTTGCATACTGCTTGCATCCTGCATATGGGGCTTTGCTTGTTTGCACAGATTGGTTTCTGGCATGCCGCGGCCCAGTGCCGGACCACAGACTGGGGGTTGGGGACCTCTGCCGGTAGTAAAAAAAAAATCCAATTTGTAAGCACAAATTGTACGCGTGCAAAACGCAAAGTGCACACACGCAAAGAGCGCGCTTCCGAACCGGTAGGGAAGTTAAGTAGATTTCACTGCTGGTGTATATCTATATAACGTACATTCTATCTATAGGGTTGTATTTGTGTGCAACTAGGTACACATTTGTGGATGGATGAAATCTGCTTAATGTAAATCTACCACAATTTCCATGGCGATGGAGATTCTCAATCCTATGGGTCAACGGTGCTTTTCAAAAGGCAACTGGTCTTTCTTGGATTTTTCCTTGAAATAACAAAATAACAGAGTTGGAAGGGACCTTTGTCAGTATATAAGGGTTCATGAATTGGAATAGACATGGTAACAGGTCAGCCAATGGGAACTGTTTGGTGACCCAGACGGCTCAGAGCCTGGGCGTGGCTTAGGTTCACTGATCTGTATATATATGAGTGCTTCTGTGATTATTGATTCTATAGTTCTGGATTCTGAGTTCTGCTTCTGGCTTCTGTATGGTATTGTATATGAAGAAGTTTCTTACATAAATGAATCCTGCTAAATTATTTACTTGTGTGCTGGTTGGATTGCTGCAAGCTCTAAAAACCTTGGGGGTCTTCTAATCCAACCCCCTGCTCAGGCAGGAAACCCTACCATTTCAGACAAACGGTTGTCCCATCTCTTCTTAAAAACCTCCAGCGTTGGAGCATCCACAACTTCTGGTGGCAAGCCGTTCCACTGGTTAATTGTTCTCACTGATAGGAAGTTTCTCCTGATTTCTAGGTTGCATCTCTCCTTGATGAGTTTCCATCCATTTGCTTCTTGTCCTGCCTTCAGGTGCTTTGGAGAATAGGTATATAATGAATGTTGTTGGTATGAAGTAGATATTTCCTTAACATTTATTATTTTATGCTTTTGATTTCTTTTGCTTTACTGTTTCTGCACTTTGCAGAATGTTGCTATTCTAAATAGAATATTATGATGAGTAAGTGTCCTGACCATCACTTGGCTATAAATGCAAGGCCATTGTTTTTAAAATGTTTTTTAAGCTATACCAAAACAAAAAGGGAAAAAAGAAGAACCAAATACATATTAATTAAACATTCAAAAAGAAAACAAAAACAAGAATAAGGTAAAAGATGGGAAAGAAGACACAGGTCGTTCTCCTTTAGTGACTGCCTCGTTTAGCCACTGTGCACAGTTACGAAGAGGATGAAAAACTAATTGGGCGATCAATTTCATATTTATGACCTTTGCAGGTTTATTAAGCAAAGAAAAACTGAAGTCAGGTCATATGACCAGTTTTATTTTATTTTTGTTATTTTACTTTACTTTATTTTATTATTTTATATTACTTTTTAGTTTATTACTTACTTTTATTTTATTTTATTATTTTATATTTAATTTAATTTAATTTTTTAATTTTATTATTTAATTTTATTTTTTATCGTAAGAGCCGAGGTGGCGCAGTGGTTAAATGCAGCACTGCAGGCTACTGCTAGTTCAGCAATTCAGCTGTTCAAATCTCACGGGTTCAAGGTTGACTCAGCCTTCCACGCTTCTGAGGTCGGTAAAATGAGGACCCAGATTGTTGGGGGCAATATGCTGAACTCTGTAAACCGCTTAGAGAGGGCTGTAAAGCACTATGAAGCGGTATATAAGTCTAAATGCTATTGCTATTGCTATTTTATTTTATTTTATTTTATTTATTTTATTTTATTTTATTTTATTTTATTTTATTATTTTATTTTATTTTATTTTATTTTTTTTTATTTTATTTTATTATTTTAATTTATTTTTTTATTTTATTTTATTTTATTTATTTATTATTTTATTTTATTTTATTTATTTTTTATTTTATTTATTTTATTTTATTTTATTTTATTTTATTTTATTTTATTTTATTTTATTTTATTTTATTTTTTATTTTATTATTTTATTATTTTATTTTATTTTATTTTATTTTTTTATTTTATTTTATTATTTTAATTTATTTTTTTATTTTATTTTATTTTATTTATTTATTATTTTATTTTATTTTATTTTTTAATTTAATTATTTTATTTTATTTAATTATTTAATTATTTTATTTTATTTTATTTATTTTTTATTTATTTTATTTTATTTTATTTTATTTTATTTTATTTTATTTTATTTTATTTTATTTTATTTTATTTTATTTTTTAATTTAATTATTTAATTATTTTTTGTTTGCTATCCATCTTGTCCCAAGGCGACTCAGTTGCAGGTTTACTTAACAACCTCTTGACTCAACAAATTAGTTGCTTCTCCCAATTGTGGTCACATTACCAGGGCTCCCCGTAATGCATATTCGAGTGTATCTCAAGTCTTGAACAGTAAATTAAAGCTTAACGAAATGCAATCATATTGATTAAGCCTCCCATGACATTGATAAAAAGTCAATTCAAATTGTGAGTCATCCATAACGGTTTTAAATCAGCTACACTCAGTTTTTCCCACCGATGGAAACACTCTTCTTAAGTGTTTCTCCCAAGAATTAGTTCATGGTTTGCTAAGTTTCAAATCCTGCAGATACTACCGGTATTTAACAATACATTTAACACAGTGGCGGGTTGCTGTCTTACCGGTGCTGGTGCACTGCGTGTGTATCTCCAAGTTTCGGAGGCGTGCGCGCTCGCTACACACGCATGCCCCCTCGCGCGATTTTGCTTCTGCGCATGCGTGGAAGCAAAATCGCCCAAAAATTAACAAAAAAATGGCAACGCGCGCGGTGGACCGGCAGAGAGGACTCCGGAGCGGTCGCGCGCAAATTGCGCAATCGGCCGCTCCCTGCCAGAGCTGCGCACTGTGCAGCTCTGGCAGGAACCCACCTCTGATTTAACAGAACAGAATAACAGAGTTGGAAGGGACCTTGGAGGTCTTCTAGTCCAACCCCCAGCTCAAACAGGAGACCCTACACCACTTCAGACAAACGATTGTCCAATTTCTTCTTAAAAACTTCGAGTGTTGGAGCATTCACAACTTCTGAAGGCAAGCTGTTCCACTGCTAATTGTTCTCACTGTCAGGAAATTTCTCTTTAGTTCTAGGTTGCTTCTCTCCTTGATTAGTTTCCACCCATTTACATCTTTAATCCTTAAAACTTTCCCCAGTGTTTCATTTACAGCCTTATAAAAGTAGTCCTTGACTTACGACCACAATTAAGCCTAACATTTATGTGGCTAAGCAAGACATTTGTTGAGTTTTGCCCCATTTTACGACCTTTCTTGCCACTGTTGTTAAGTGAATTCCTGCCATTGTTAGATTAGTAACACAGCCGTTGAGTGAATCTGGCTTCCCTTTTGACTTTGCTTGTCAGAAGGTCGCCAAAGGGGATCACGTGACCTTGGGACACTGCAACCGTCATAAATATGAGTCAGTTGCCAAGCATCTAAATTCTGATCACATGACCATGGGAGATGCTGTAATGGTCACAAGTGTGAAAAATGGTCTTAAGTCCCTTTTTTCCAGTGCTGCTATCACTTTGAACGGTCACTAAATGAACTGTTGTAAGTCAGGGACTGCCTGTAATATTAAATCAAATATAGTGTCAGTATTAGAACAGGCTGACCTAAATATATGGAGTATTTAAGATGCTGTTTTGTGTCAAGAACTGGGTTGAAGCATCCAGGACAGTGATGGCGAACCTATAGCACGCGTACCCCAGGTGGCACGCGGAGCCATATCTGCCGGCACGTGAGCCGTTCCCTAGCTCAGCTCCAGCACGCATGTACGCCAGCTGATTTTCGGCTTATGTGGAGGCTCTGGGAGGGCATTTTCAGCCTCTGGAGGGCCTCCGGGGGGCGGGAGAGGGCGTTTCGCCCTTCCCAGGCTCTAGGGAAACCTCTGGAGCCTGGGGAGGACAAAAAATGGACCTACTGGGCCCACCCGAAGTCGGGAAACGGGAGTGGGGGGATCGTGTGCACATGTATGGGGGGTGGGGCAGCATTGAATTATGGGTATGGCACTCGAGCGTGTGCAATAGCGTGCGTGCGCTTTCGGCACCCAAGGAAAAAAAGGTTCGCCATCACTGATCTAGGAAGTGCAGACTTACCGGGAGTCAAGAAAAGTCAAGGTGACAGTTATGGTCGAAGTTCCACCCCCACATAGGTAAGCTCGTGGCTATTGAACCCTGTGGATGCCACTGAGGTTCCACTGGTTAATTGTCCTCAGTATTTTCTCCTTAATTCCAGGTTGCTTCTCTCCTGGATGAGTTTCCATCCATTGTTTCTTGTTTGATCTTCTGGTGCTTTGGAAAATAAATTGACCCCCTCTTCTTTGTGGCAGCCCCTCATATACTAGAATGTCACCCCAATTCTTCTTTTCTCTAGACTGGCCGTACCCAAATCCTGCAATGTTTTAGCCTCCAGGTCCTTAATCATCTTAGTTGGTGGTCCCTGCATTTTTTCCTCAACCAAGAAGCTTCTTGAGTTCAGAACTCAATGACCTGGAACAGGGGTGTCAAAATGAAGGCCCATGGGCTGGAACCAGCCCGCAGGATGCTTACATCTGGCCTGTGGGGCCGCCCTGGAAACAGCGAAGGACCGGCCCGCGGTGCCTCTGCCACCGAAAATGGAGCTTGGGAGGGCTGTTTTCGGCCGCGACGGCCTCCTGCAGCTCTCTGCCAGTGAAAATGGAGTTTAGGGAGGCCGGAAGTGTCCTTCCCGGGCTCTGTTTTCTCTGGCAGAGGGCTGCAGGAGGTTGTCGTGGCCAAAAACAGAACTTGGGCAGGCTGCACATGGCTCCCTGGCCTCCGTTTCTGCTGCCAGAAGACTGCAGGAGACCATCGCGGCCAAAAACGGAGACTCAATGAGTGACGTTGAGCTGGCCACCCCCACCCTGGCCATGCCAACCCTGCCACGGCCACCAGCACCCCGGCCCCCTGAGGTCAAATACAACCCTGATGCAACCCTCAATGAAATCGAGTTTGACACCCCTGACCTGGATGATTGAGAATCTCCATAAACATATTGAGAATTCTGCAATGGCTCATGTTACAAATCGAATCTGGCCAGTTTATACCAATGCGCAGAAAGCTTTAATTCCTCCCGCTTCCATATAAAACACCTTTGGGTACGTGTGTGTAACTAGTGAATCGCTTTCAGAGTTAGTGACTTTCCAGACGATTATGAGAGTGAATCCTGAAAAGCGAAGCGTGTTTCTTCGGAATCGAGACCACAAGGCATGTTGCAGAATGGAAAACCAAATGCTTTTTCCCCAGTTCTCTTTTTTGATGCTGTTTGCTGAGAAAAAGATACCATATGTTGCAAGAGACATTTTGGCAGCCCTGCCTTTAATGTGCATACCACATGTCCTTGCTATGTGGTTTTGTGGTTTCAATCCATGTTCACTTATCTTGGAACATTAACTTAACTAATGAAAAGGATGTAATGCTCTGGGCTGAAAAATCCAATTGCTTTCCTAAAAGCATTCCAACATCAGACCCAACCAGGCGGGGCTTGTTGAAGGATGGGGGGAAGAGGACCATGTTCGTCTCTTTCCTTTGGGATATTTATCTTTCGGGACATTTGTAGGGGCTCTTGGACTACTTTTGATGTTTCGATGATGGGAAGTTTGTGTTCGTGTAGTTTCTGTAGCCATAAGAGAGACGTGGCTTGTTCTAGCAAACAATAACAAAATAACAGAGTTGGAAGGGACCTTAGAGGTCTTCTTGACCCACCCCTTGTTCAAAATGGTACGCTAACTTTCCAATCTTCTTGGAATCTTCTGATGGTTTCTCCCTGAAATGGTAACCAAATCCAGCTCTCTTTAACATTATGGCGCCGCCAAGGTTAGCTAGATGCTGCCACTTTAGCTGGATTTTATATGTAACAACTGTTTTTTCTAAAAAAAAAAAGGAGTTGAGGGATACTACATGGATTAGAATATAGTGTCAGAAATTCTTCTACCAACGGACTCGTTTTCCAGAGTTTTAAAGAAACCCTATGTGTTAATCGAACAAAAGAGCTAATCTCAACTTCTCTTGTTTTGAAGTTGGAGTTAAATAAACCAAGGATGTAGGCAGATATAAATTGACTTTTCCTCCCTATGTTTGAGGTGGTTTTAATTGTTAAAATAATTTTAAGATAAGAGGGGTCCTTGGTGCTCTCTGAGCTTGGTTGTTTTCTTGCAGGCATTTTATTACCCAACTAGCATTGTTAAACTGAAAGCTATATATGCTTATAATTCTTCTCCTAAGCAGTAGAAAACAAAATGTGTTTTTTCGCCTCAGGCTCTACAGCCTAAACACATTTTGAATCTGATCAGAGCAATCATGTACTTAAGACATCCACAGTCTCCAAAACTATCATCATCATCATCATCATCATCATCATCATCATCATCATCATCATCATCATCATCATTTTAGCCATCGTCTATCCACTGCAGGATGTTTCCAATCATTACGGTCCTGAACTTTCTTTTGCCAATTGGGCCCGCCATACTTGTTGATGTCGTCCATCCATCTTGTTTTAGCTCTCTTTTGTGGGA
>JALIGW010000017.1:2377132-2402132 GCA_023053685.1 Diadophis punctatus similis
ATGGAAGTTCGGCCAAATTCTTCTCTGTCTTTAAATGCAGATTCTTCGTCTCGGGTGACTTCATCATGAGAAAAGGTACCTCATACAGAACGTGAAATTTAGGGAATTCTTGTTTCATTTTGTCAGCTTTTCACTTGAGAATTATGGCCGTGAGCTGATCTAATGTGCAGGAAAGGTGTTTTCAAGAGAATTCTGTTCCGAAATGCTAGAAGTTGGCTCTTTCTCAACGTACTTTCTGGAATCCTTCTGCATACAAGAGTGCATTGGGACTAAGCGTAGACCTTGTCCAAGCCTCGGCATGCCTGCGAACATCTGTTAATTAATGCAAATGAAAATTAACTAGTATTAGAGCGTGATTAGCAATTCCCACCCCTTTGTACCACCCGCAGTTTTTTCCTAGCAACAGATTTTCCCAGGTGTTTTGAACATTCATCTGCTTACAAAATAATAGGGAGATCTGTCTCCCAGTCATGTGGTTATCTCAGAGACAGGACATCTCCAGGCACCATGTCATCTTCCAGTTGCATCAGGTATGTGTCAGGTTGTTGTCCATCGGCATCTTGTTAAAGGCGATGTCAAAGTCCTAGCATCTCTGTTGGAAGAAGATCCTTAGCTTGGTTTGCGTTTTCTTGATTAGCTTTGTGCATTGGGCCTATTCTATTTGGTTAATTTATTTCCATTGCTTGGGATGAAGCCCAGAATGGTTTGGTTCAGCGATGAGTTGAACATCTTCTCAACCCCTGGTGTCTCAACATTTCGGAGATGTTAATTCCACCTCCTTCACTTTTCATGAGTTTCAGGTCTGGAAATTCCATGAGGTTTTCTAGCTTGCTCTGCCTCGCGCCGGGAAGGGGAAGCAGCTGAGATTCCTCATTTTTAAAGACAGGAGGGAACTGTGTCTGCTGGTTACTGGACAGTTCCATCTCCTCTGTCTGCAGCTCCTCAGACGATGGTTCATCTGGCATCTCTGGGACCTGGTCATGACATAGTCCTCGCACTTCGCTGAAGAAGCTTCTTGGATGAGAAGCGAAATGTCTTCAAAGATAAACCAGAAAGCCCAGTTGCTTCTTGAAAACGCACTGTTGGGACAGCCATGAACTGGATGACTGAGAATCTCCATAGAATCTGAGCTGAAGAAGCTTCTTGGATGAGAAGCGAAATGTCTTCAAAGAAAAACTAGAAAGTGCAGTTGCCTCTTGAAAACGCACCGTTGGGACAACCATGACCTGGATGACTGAGAACCTCCATAGAATCGGAGCTGAAGAAGCTTCTTGGATGAGAAGCGAAATGTCTTCAAAGAAAAACTAGAAAGTGCAGTTGCCTCTTGAAAACACACCGTTGGGACAACCATGACCTGGATGACTGAGAACCTCCATAGACATAGTCTTCGCACTTACAACCAGTGCAGCATCCTATGGTCACATCGTATGGTCACATGATCAAGGTTCGGGCACTTTAGAGCTGATGGGCATTTACAAGCATGTCCGATAGTCGCGTGATCACCATGTATGTGTTTCACAGATGACTTCCAACAAGCAGAGTCCGTTGGGAGCAAGTCGTGGTCATGTGATATCTCACTTAATGATTGTAGCGGAAGTGAGGTTGTGAATCCGTCCCCTTTAGTTCATGCGGAGTTGAAAGCACCTTGGGGGAAAAAACAGAAGAAAAAGGAGCATTGATAATTGAATTTGACACTCTTTAAACTTCTTCTGAAATCTGGTCCAACCTGAAAGCTGGAGTTTTTTAAAGAAGATATTGGACAACCGTTTGAAATGGTAGAAGGTCTCTTGCTTGAGCAGGGGGTTGGACTAGAAGACCTCCAAGGTCCCCCCATCTCTCTTGTTTGCAGGGGCTCAATATTCTAAGCCATATTTTAAAATACGTCTTAAATCCAGTTCCAAACCAGGATGAGTTCCCCTGTGACTAAAATAAAATCTTTGATTAGAACTTCTTCTCCGGTAATATCACACTACTAACCAGAGCATACAAAACATTCGCCAGACCAATCCTCGAATACAGCTCATCTGTCTGGAACCCACACCGCATATCGGACATAAATACATTAGAAAGTGTCCAGAGATACTATACAAGAAGAGCCCTCCACTCCTCTACTCGCAACAGAATACCTTATGCAACCAGACTTGAAATCCTGGGCTTAGAAAGCTTAGAACTATGTCGCCTTCGGCACGACCTAAGCATAGCTCATAAAATTATCTGCTACAACGTCCTTCCTGTCAACGACTACTTCAGCTTCAACCACAACAATACACGAGCACACAACAGATACAAACTCAAAGTGAACCGCTCCAAACTTGACTGTAGAAAATACGACTTTAGGAACAGAGTGGTAAATGCCTGGAACTCACTACCTGACTCTGTGGTTTCATCACCAAACCCCCAAAACTTTACCCTTAGACTGTCCACTGTTGACCTCACCCGATTCCTAAGAGGTCAGTAAGGGGCATGCATAAGTGCACCAGCGTGCCTACCATCCCTGTCCTAATGTTCCCTCTTATTGTACCAATCTTATGTATATAAACAATGTTATATCTATGTATATTACCAACACATACTTGACAAAAATAAATAAATAAATAAATAAACAAATAAACAAACAAACAAATAAATAAATAAATAAATAAATAAATAAATAAATAAATAAATAAATAAATAAACTAGACTTCATTGATGATTGATTGATGAATTTTTATCTAGCCTACAACCTGGGATTCTCTGGTAGTCACCCATCCCGACGTTATCTCAGTCTGATTGTGCTTAGCTTCTCAAAATCAGCAAAAATCAGTATTATTTATTTATTTATTTTGCTGGATTTCTATGCCGCCCAATCCCTAGGGACTCAGGGCGGCTCACAACATGTTAGATCCATTACAAAATAAAAGCTATCATTAAAATATAAGACAATACAAATGCAATAGTTAAAAATACAGAGAATACAAAAGTTAAAAGAGTATCTCATTCACCCCGCCTGCCGGAAGAGCCAGGTTTTTATCGCTTTCCGGAAGGCCAGTAGGGTGGGGATGGTCCTGATCTCTGGAGGGAGTTGGTTCCACAGGGAGGGAGCTCCCACAGAGAAGGCCCTCCCCCTTGGTCCCGCTAGCCGACATTGTTTGGTCGACGGGACCTGGAGGAGGCCGACTCTGTGGGCTCTAACTGGTCATAGGGAGGTATGCGGCAGGATGCGGTCCCAAAGATAACATAATTATATCAGTATATCATAATTTGAAAATTGTGGGCAGGACTTCTCTTATCAGCGGGATCATTTTTAAAGGCAAGTACCTCATGCTTGGAAGCAACAATTCTGATTTCTATTGGAAATTTATCAGTACAGGTACTGATAAATATATAACCACACTGAAAAAAATGACTTTTACATTTATGACCATTGTTGCATCCCTATGGTCATGTGATCAAAATTTGAGTGCTTGGCAACTGACACATAGTTATGACGGTTGCAGTGTCCCGGGGTCACATGGCCCCCTTTTGCGACCTTCTGACAAGCAAAGTCAGTGGGGAACAACCAGATTCACTTAACAACCACGTTACTAATTCAGCAACTGCAGTGATTCACTTAACGGTGGCAAGAAAAGTTTGTAAAATTGGACAAAACTCACTTAACAAATGTTCCACTTAGCAATATAAATTTTGGGCTCTGTTGCGGTCATAAGTCAAGGACCACCTGCATTTGCCCATCTCTTTTTAAAGTCATGCTGTATATAATAAGATTGGTGGCGTGGAAAAGTGATCAAGGCAATAGCAATCATATTTGAATTTCTTCCGGATAGTTTTCTTAATTGCTACGTGAGAAATCAGTTGGCAATCCATCTAGTGTCCGCCCTGGAGGCCATCTTTTTCTTTGGATCTTCAGGGCATCCACACTTAGTGCTGTGGGAAACTGGGAGGGATGGATTGCATGGAGTGGTAGAGATATCTAGCCATAACAACATTATTTTCTCTGGGAGTCAAGGACATTTCAACCTGCACCTGGAGTGGCTTGACTGGGAGGCATCTCCAGTTGGGACAGTGGATTGATTGGGCCATGTGATGGACATGTGGGTGCAGGGGAAGGGACTTTGACTTTCTTTTGGGTGGGGAAAACCCGGAAGCTTTCAGATTTGGGTTTTCCCAGATGTGCCAATGTGACATCTCTAATAAAGTGGAACTTTGAGGAACTTCTAGCCTCGGATTCTTCTTTTGTTGGGGGGTGTTACTTGGAACCCTGACCATCTAGCTTATTGAAATGTTGGAAGAAATGTCCATCTGGGTTCAGTTCCAAGTGGGGAGAAAAACACTGGAAACATGGAGGCTGATTGGAAAGATGGGTTTTAGTGGTGGACAGGACCACATGGTTTGAGGTCCTGGGCAAAAACGGCACATGGTAGAGAGAGGGAGAGGGAGAGAGAGACAGAGAGAGATGGAGAGACAGAGAGAGAGAGACAGAGAGAGATAGAGATAGAGATCGGTTGATTGATTTATACCCTCTGTTGGGCTTTGAATTTGAGCTTGTATTCTAATTGGTTGTCAGACTCCCATGGGGCCATGCAGGGGTAACTTTGCAGGTTGTCTTTTGAGTCCCAGGCTTGGTTGAGCCTTGCTGGGTGATGCAATCTCCCCAGGTGCAATGTGGTGAGTTCTATTGTTAGATGGGTAGAAGGCTAATCCTAGCTTTGTTGGATCTTGGGTGAGGGCATTTGCTTATGAATAGACCTAGCTATCTCTTTATCTCTTAAGTGCTGACATCTGCTGTGGGCTATTGAGCAGGGTGGGGGCTATTAAGAGTGAGCCTGCTTCCTGTCTAAAAAACATATTTCTCCATTTTTCATCCAGGGAAATATAATATTCTGCCTTTTTAATATTTCCTAGAATATTTCATTCTTCCAGGAGAAGGGTGGGTGCTGACTTCCTACAGAAAGTTAAGCTCTCTCCTAGCCTGCTTTGATTTTTCTACACTTCTTGGGAGTCTTTCAACTTGCCAGTAAATGATACCCATAAACTTGGCAATTTCTTAGCGGGCGGGGCGGAAAACACCAACTCTGCAGCTAATTGAAATCTCTCCCACTGCACAGAATGCCGTCAGAGTAATTGCAAAACAAGGAAAAACAAAACAATTAAGACAAAAGAAACATGGAAAGAAAGCTTTTGATTTGAACATTGGAGGCCAAAAAAAAAAAAAAACCATTTACAGAGAATAAAATTCAGGCATTGTTTTCCCCACTCCCTTTAAAATGGAACCCTGCCAAGGTTTACATTTAATGCTCACTGAAAGTTTAATTCTGAAATAAGCACTTAAAAGCTACCTAGGAAAGACATTAGGGCTTAAGTAGTCCCTTTTTCCCACCTGCTGAATGTGTGTAAATATGAACTTCTCTCTCTCCCTGACACAGAGAGAGAGAGAGCGCGCGAGAGGGAGGGAGAGAAAGGGAGAGAAAGGGAGGGGGAGAGAGAGGTGGGGGCAGGCTGTAATTCCCTGGATTTTCTAAACCATTGACTTTTTTTTAATGAAAGTAACTTCCAGCTGTGTCTAGTCATGAATATTAGTTAAAAAGTAAAGGAGTCACTTCAAATCAGTGTAAAATTATCGTGGTTGTGCGTTTTATCTTTCCATATCTCTAAAGGAGATCACACGCTCTCTAGAAGCAGCTCTCTAGAAGCAGCCCGAATGCCTGCCTGTATTTTTTTTTTATGTCCGTAGACTGGACAATATTTTCCTTTTTAGTTAGTTTTTTTTTTAAAAAAAACAATCCTCAAACACTATTTTTGAAGTAAAGTCCTCCGATTCCAGATGTGTTGCAAAGGAGATGAATGGAATGGAATGGAATGAAATGGAATGGAATAGAATAGGGAATTAGAATAGAATAAGGAAAATAGAATAGAATAGAATAGAATAGAATAGAATAGAATAGAATAGAAAATAGAATAGAAAATAGAATAGAATAGAATAGAATAGAATAGAATAGAATAGAATAGAATAGAATAGAATAGAATAGAATAGAATAGAATAGAGAGTGAACTAAGAATGGAATGGAATGGAATGGAATGGAATGGAATGGAATGGAATGGAATGGAATGGAATGGAATAGAATAGAATAGAATAGAATAGAATAGAATAGAATAGAATAGAATAGAATAGAATAGAATAGAATAGAATAGAGAGTGAACTAAGAATGGAATAAGAATGGAATGGAATGGAATAGGCAATGGAATAGGGAATGGAATGTAATGTAATACAATATGTAATAGAATATGTAATAATAGAATAGAATAGAAGAATAGAAAGGCTTCAGAGCCTTTCTAGGAGCCTGGGGAGGGCGAAAACGCCCTTCCCAACCCCCTGGAGGCCCTCCGGAGGCCAGAAATGGCCCGTTTTCCAACTTGAAACAGGCCATTTCTGGCCTCTAGAGGGTCTCCGGGGGGGGGATGCCGTTTTTGCCCTCGAAAGGCTCTGAAGCATGGGGAGAGCAAAAAACGGGCCTTCCTCAACCCCTCTCGAGGCTGGAAACAGGCTGTTCCCGACTCCCAGTGGACCCAAAATGCCCTAAAATCAGCTGGCCGGCATGCGCATGCATGCCGGACCTGAGCTCGCGTGCCCACCAATATGGTTGTGGCATGCGTGTCATGCGTGCCATAGGTTTGTCATCACGGGAATAGGGAATGGAATGGAATGGGAGGAGAGGAGAGGAGAAGAAAGAGAGAAGAGAAGAAAAGAAAAGAAAAGAGGAATGGAATGGAATATGAACAGAACAGAACAACTTTATTGTCACTTTGAATGTACACTAATTGGCATACATTAAAATGAAATTTCATTGCATATAGCTCTCAAAGGGTTACCACCTCCAATATACACTACATAAACATGACAAAATAAATAGATAAATACAAAATTATGCATATACCCACAGCATTACAGTTTACTCAGGAAGTCACTGGAAGAGTCTAATGGACATTTGAGTAAGTAATTAGAATCTAGCTTGGTGATTTGAGCCATGCTAGACATCACTCAGGGTTTTGTGGTAGATTTTAAATACAATTAATGCAGAAGTAGGATCACCGTCTGGAAGAATGGATGGACAAATGATATGGATAAAAACCCCATGTATTTGCTCACCCTTAAATTAGTTGGTGATTACTTTCCTCCGCGGCCTGTGGAGCTGGCAGCAGAGTCAGACAGTGAGGAGGCTGGGGAGGAACATGGGCCAGGCATGGAGACTGGAGAAGGCTCGGTGCCAGAGGCAGAGATCCAGCCCGGGCCATCTGGGAGGTCTGTGCTGACTCCAGAGCCTCCAGAGGCTGACATGAGTGAGGTAGAGGAACCAGGGGGAGCCTGTCCCAATGGGTGCATGGGCAGAGCTGCCAGAAGGCAAGAACAGTTACGGAGGAAAAGGGCTACACGGGAGTAAGGCTTGGAGATGCTTGGCCCCTCCCATAGTCTATAAAAGTGGAGCAAACTGATGTGCTCGTTGCAGGAAGCAACTTTGTTCAATTCGTGTCTCAGCATTTCAGTTCTTACTCCGTGTTTCTGTTTGGCCTTGCAAAGCTCCTTGCCAATTAGGTCTTTGGCAGCGTGTCAAGAGAGATAAAGGCTGGTGCTTATCAGCCTTCTTCCGAAAGACTTCTGTCGGACTCATTAACATTGTTTGGGACTTATTACGGCTGGGAATGAACATAATTCACAGCCGTTAAAATAAAAAGAGGTTTTTGGGACTCCGTTTGTGCTTTATTATTTATCAGGTAGCCTAGCTCAGAACATTAGTGACTGTAAGCATAAGAAGAGATCTTGTTCAACTCACATGCATGAAATCAATATTCAAGATTAAAGACAGTAAAAATGGCTTTGGCTTCTTTTTTGAAAATATCTTGTGTTTCACCCAAGTGGCAAAGAGTTACCTTTTCCCAGAAATACTTGAACAGTGACGTTCAGCTATAAATGCTGAACATCGGTTAATAACAAAAAAAAGTAACAAAAGCATCTTTCATGGTAAGTATCGCAAGTATTGTTGGCATGAGAAATCATATTTTCTTCTCATATGTAGGAAAAACTTTCGTAGAAGAAAGAAGGAAAGGGTGCCGCAATGAAATAACTTTCTAGGGTTTGAGGAAAAACTGTCTGTGGCTTTTTGTACTATAGTTTATTATGGCTCGCTTCTTCCCTAATTAAATACGCAAGAATTTCTCCTTCAGTATTAATGCCGCATAATGAAACATGGCCCATACTCTAATGTGACATCTGGCACAAACAGCCATCATTTTTCTGTATTAAGGATAAGAACTGGAACGCTCGCCGTTCATGTCTGGACTTCAAAGGCTTCAAATCCAGATAATTTTGAATAATGTTAATTGCTTGGATCCATTTCAGCCCAGTTTCCAATCGGGATTTGGCATTGAAACTGCTGTGGTAGCTGTAAGTCACTCTCAAGAGCCTTTGGACTGGATTGTGGGGTAGTGTATACTAAAATTGAAGATTTTCAGTGGTTTCTTACTCAGCCTATGTGCAGTCCCGCGCGCACACACACACGCACACTGTCACACAGTGATTTATTGCCTATTATATGTATATGCTGGGAGCTGCATCCCTATTCACTATAATGGTTTATTCCTGAGCACGTGATTGATATGTTCTTGTACGCATGTGTGCATTCCTTTCTCCGATCTGTCCTTCTGTTCCTGGCTTCCATTGAAGGAAGACCTACTTTTATATCAGGCATGTAGATAATGAGGATTTATTGTTTTTGTACTGAAATAAACATTTTTACTTAGACTTTTAAACTGCGGTTTCTTTTCTAATGTCTGATGTCCGGGAAAAGATCAAACTTCTCCTTTGTGAGATTATCACCTCTGTCACACACACACGTGTAACTGTGGTTCGGTGAATTTATTAATATTCCCTCTCAACTCCCTTCACCCAAAACCCAGAACTGTCCCGATGAAGTCCAGCCACAAGCAGACCGATGCAAGTCCACAGAACAATGGCCAGTGAGTCCACAAGGCACTTGAAAGTTTCCCAAACAAGATAAACCCACCAGGCAAAATTAATTCCACAATACAAGAGGGTGCGCGAGGCAAGAAATATCCAGAGTTCACAAGGCACGATCCAAGTCGGTGTCCATCCAAAGCAAAGGCAGGGAGCACAACGACCAGGAAATGTACAACTAGGAGATAGACATGTCGTTCCCACCATCGTCTCTCATCAGTCTGCTGAGCTAAATAGCCAGCTTCTGGTGCAGCCCATCAAGAAGGGCATTGAGAGAGAAACTTTTTGCGGGGGCTGCTGGCGCTCCTAATAAAGGAATCTTTGAGTTAACTTCAGAGGGTTTGTGAAGCTGGGTCAGAACAGTTTCTCTCCTTTAAATCTGAAACTTATTGGGTACAACTTTTTGATAATCGGTGTCTACTTTCCTCTCCGATGCTTTCTGTATCAAGTTATGGTAACCGGGATAAACTGGAGGATTATACTCCGGATTTAATTTTATTGCACCCTAATGCCATTATCATAACGCCTGGGGATTTTAATGCCAGACTTGGCAATTCTCTACACCCAACTTAATAGTGTTCTTCTGCTATGTAATGTCATATACCCCTCCTGTCTCAAAATGTGCTATTCTAAATACATGGTTTAACCAAAGGGGGTGGGGAGAAGAGATGGATGCTCTCTCAAGTGACCATTAAATTTAATTTCTCTGGTTTAAATGGATGTGTTGAAAGGGACCGAGCTGTGGAATTTACCTACTGGGGTGAGTGCAGAGGTTGCAGAAAGAATGATTTTACAACTGACAATCATTCGTGTTGTGTGATTGTTCAAAGTTACAACGGAACTGAAAAAAGCGACTTACGGACGTTTTTCACACTTAACGACAACTGCAGCGTCCCCCCATGGTCACATGATCAAATTCAGCTGCTTGGCAGCCGGTTCGTTTTTATTACAGTCACGTGATCCCCTTTTGCGACCTTTTGACAAGCACAGTCAGTGGGGAAGCCAAGATTTCACTTAACAACCGGGTTACTGATTTAACGACGCCAGTGATCCGTCGTAGGATGGGGCAACGCTCACTTAACAGCGGTCTCATTTAGCCACCGAAATTGTGGGATCAATTGTGGTCAAGCCTGTGATGAATCTTCATGGGTCGAATGGGGCAGGACACTTTCTGGAAGTCAAGTGGATTTGAAACAACATCTGAGTATTTTCCTCTTATTGTAGAGCAGTGTTTCCCAACCTTGGCAACTTGAAGATATCTGGACTTCAACTCCCAGAATTCCCCAGCCAGCGAATGCTGGCTGGGGAATTCTGGGAGTTGAAGTCCAGATATCTTCAAGTTGCCAAGGTTGGGAAACACTGTTGTAGAGGGTAAAGACGAGTCATCAGTTCTGTTGTTGTTTTCGATGAAAAGACTTCTCTCACACCATCACTTCGTGGAAATCAGTGGGTTTTTCTCTAAATCAAATGAAAGTATGGAGTCCTTGGTGCTCTCTGAACTTGGTTGTTTTCTTGCAGGCGTTTCATTACCCAACTAGGTAACATCATCAGTGCTCAGGGTGGATAAAAAGCAATGATGATTTTGTTTTTTTAAGAATTTTTTTATTTCAATCAGATTTTTTTAATTTAAATCGGATTTTTTAAAATCAAATTTATTTTAATAAAATGCTTTTGGAGTAAAACTATCTAAAGATAGTTTTTCTATTTCAGATACATTCATAATTTAGTTTATTCAGCATGAAATGGAGCTTCGTTATGTAGCATCAGGCTGTATATTCTGCGATATTGGAACTGTCTGTAAGTCAACAGCAGGTCAGAGGAGGAGCTGCAGCGGGACAGAAATGACGGTTTCTCTTTAAAAATTATGATTTAAATCAAGCTTTTTTAACTAGTGATTTAAATCGTGATTTAAATCGACTTGATTCAAATCGAATCCACCCTGTCAGTGTTAGAAGGGAGTAGGGTTTGCAGGGAGGGGGAGAGGGAGGAGAATGACTATGGGGTCCTTGGTGATCTCTGACCTTGGTTGTTTTCTTGTAGATCTTTCATTACCCAACTAGTTAACATAATCAATGCTAGAAGGGAGATGGGTTTACTTTCTTGTTATAGACTAGTTTTGTGTCCCATCTTTTTATCTATACTTTTATATGCTATCTTTCCACTATTTTATTTATTTAAGTTTTGCTTTTTTCTACTATTTGTCTGTTTCAGGCAACATCATCGGGGCAGATATTTTTGATAATGAAACATCTGCAAGAAAACTCACAGTTCAGCTATGAATAGTCTCTTTTATCAAATAAAGGTATTTAAGTACCTGAACATTTTCTTTTTTCTTTTCTTTTTATAAAAGTTTCTTTTATTTACACAAACAAACATTAAACAAACATTAAAAACATTGGACACTTTGTGACCATCCTGTTTGGTCATTTCTTTGTATAATATTTACATAATAAATACTGTTATTGCTCGATATACATTGCTTTTTTTTTAAATCTTACATATGTATCCCTCTGTCCCGATGATGTTGCCTAGTGGAAAAATTCTTTTTTTTAATTTCAGAATATACCAATAAAATTAGACCAAGAATATTTTAGAAATTTGAATAAAATGATAGCTAAATTTATCTGGCAAGGGAAAAGACCCAGAATTAAATTAAAACTATTGCAAGAAGCAATAGAAGCAAAACTCACAGTTCAACCCTGAGCAATTCTGGAGACAGAATTGGTCTCCACTGATGCTCACATATGGCTCTGACACCTCACATTTTTTGCTGAAGTTACACTCCTGATCCCAACAGAATAAGCACGGAAGAAAGACATAGATTTGCACGTAAAATGCTGTGGACTTTTGACCTTGCAAGGTGTTCAGATGGCTTCCATAGGGTTGAAGCAATGGATTCTTGAGAATAAATTCCTACTCCGTGGCGAGTTGCCGTAGTGAGTTGGATGGGGCGAGTTGGATGCGGCGAGTTGGTTGTGGCGAGTTGGCCGTGGCGAATTGTCATTAGACCCGTGGTCGTAAATCAAGGATTACCTGTAGCTAAGTTTGGCAGACAAGAAAATGCAGTCTAGCAAGTTGATCCGAGCTCTTTGCATGCTTTTGTTCAACAGGTTACTTTTCAGTGAAATATTGTTATTTAAGCTAACGCAGACAACTAATAGCATTGCCATTAATATTAAAGAGGGTCTCTGAACATACCGGAAGATGTTTCCTTTATCCTTTTAAGCTAATTGCAATGCCATATAAGTAGCTCATCATTTTTACACTTTAGATATTCCCTATCAGGACCTGTGAAATCTCAGATGGATAAACTACTGCTTTATTTACCGACAAAGATTGTGGAGAATCTCTTTGGGAAAGACAGCTGTCATTAGAAAACAGACAAAGGTTTAGATTAACAGTTGGAAGGGACCTTGTAGGTCATCTAGTCCAACCTCCCACCGAAGCAGGAGACCCTACACCATTTCCAACAAATGGCAGTCCAATCTCTTCCTGAAAGCCTCCAGTAATGAAGCTCCCACAACTTCCGAAGGCAAGCTGTTCCATTGGTTGATTGTTCTCACTGTCAGAAAATTTCTCCTTATTTCTAGGTTGAATCTCTCCTTGGTCAATTTCCATCCATTATTCCTTGTCTGGCCTTCAGGTGCTTTGGAAAATAGTTTGACCCCTTCCTCTCTGTGGCAGCCCCTTAAATATTGGAACACTGTTATCATGTCTCCCCTGGTCCTTCTCTTCACTAGATTATCCATGCCCAGTTCCTATAACCGTTCTTTATATGTTTTAGCCTCCAGTCCCCTAATAATCCTGGTTGCTCTTCTCTGCACTTTTTCTAGAGTCTCAACATCTTTTTTATAGTCTGGTGACCAAAACTGGATGCGGTACTCTAGGTGTGGTCTTATTAAGGCTTTATAGAGTGATATTAGTATCTCACTTGATCTTGATTGTATCCCTCTGTTAATGCAGTTTAGGATTGCTTTGGCCTTTTTTGGCTGCCACTGCACACTGCTGGCTCATATTTAATTAGTTGTTCACTATGACTCCTAAGATCCCTCTCACAGCTACTGCTATTAAGCCTGGTTTCACCCAGTCTATACGTGTACTTTTGGTTTTTCTTGCCTAAATATACAATCCTTGCTTGTATAAACACAGGCATAGAATCAAAATCACGTGAAATATTAGTACCACTTTATGAAGCCTTAATAAGGACACACCTGGTAGACTGCATTCACTTTTGGTCACCACATTACAAAAAAGAGGTTGAGACTTTGGAAAAAGTGCAGAGAAGAGCAACTAAGATGACTGAAGGCTGGAGACTAAAACATATGAAGAACGGTTGCAGGAATTGGGTTTGGTTAGTCTAGAGAAAAGAAGAACTAGGGGGGACATTAGCAGTCTTCCAGTATTTGAGGGGCTGCCACAAAGAAGAGGGGGTCAACTTATTCTCCAAAGTACCAGAAAGTAGAACAAGAAAGAATGGATGGAAACTAACCAAAGAGAAAAGCAACCTAGAAGTGAGGAAAAACTTCCTAACAGTGAGGACAATGAACCAGTGGAACAGCTTGCCTTCAGACGTTGTGGGCGCTCCATCACTGGAAGTTCTTAAGAAGAGACTGGACAGCCACTTGTCTGAAATGGTATAGTGTCTCCTGCTTGGGTGGGGGGGTTGGACTAGAAGACCTCCAAGGTCCCTTTCCAGCTCTATTCTGAATGTGAAAATCGAGGATTAGCCTAGCCCAGGTGTCAGCAATCTGTGGCTCCGGAGCCACATGTGGCTCTTTGGGCCCTCTGCTGTGGCTCCCTGTTGGGTGATCCCACCACTGACTGGCCCTGCCCTTCGCCCTCCCCTCCCAGTCACTCCTCGCCTGGCCTGAGAAGGTAAGGGCGACGGTGGGGGATGGAGAAACGGCCAGGGCAGAGACAGAGAGATACAGAGGGGGGAAGAGGGGGGTAGGGGGGGAGAGAGAGATGTCAAAAGGGTTTTGTGGTTCCTGGTGTTTTTTAACAGCCGGTTCTCTGCCCTAATGACCGGCTGGGTAGGCGTGGCCTGGGGGTCATGTGACTGGTGGAAGTGAGTGATGAGTTGGCCACGCCCACCCAGGTTTTGTCGCTCCCGGTGTTTTCTTTTCTGTGGTCCAAATGGTTCTTTGAGTGTTTAAGGTTGCAGACCCCGGGCCTAGCCTTTCCAATTTCTAGCCTTACTGTTAAAATACCAAACAGTGAAATATCTGCAGTTGAGCACAGCTGTCAATCACCGTTAATAACAGTCAGCCTATATAAAGGTCTGCATGTAGCTACTTTGATTGATTGCTTAAATCAAGGCCTTGCCAGAAATTAGTGAGTTATTAATAGCAATCATCAAGGGTGCTTGCTAACTTTGTTAGTTCTTCTGTATTGAAGCAGTAAAGACTTCGGCATTGTCATTGGGAAGTGTAATTGTCTTAATAACATGACTGTTTTTAACAGGAAGATGTAGCATGTTGCTAAGGATGGAAAATGGGATTTATTCCACCAAGGCAATGTTCCTTATTATTAAAACAATGGTGCTCTGAATTGCATATTATATAGTACCTAAGCTGGTCTGTGCATGTAAAAACAGATCTGCTTTGATTTAATCTGTTACAGTACCATCTAAAGTTAAACCTGAAAACAAACTGCAAAAGAGAATTTCTCTCAACTTTCATCAAGTTCTTTGCCGAAACTATAATTGTCATTTCTGTTGCTAGCTAAACTTTCCTTTCAAAATATTGCTACCATTTTTTCAAAAGTATTTTTCCAATGATCTTGGGATGGGGTCTCTCTCTGTCTCTCTCTGTCTGTCTCTCTCTCTGTCTGTCTCTCTCTCTCTTTCTCTGTCTGTCTGTCTCTCAGTGTGTGTGTGTGTCTCTCTCTCTGTCTGTCTCTGTGTCTGTCTCTGTCTCTCTGTTTCTCTCTGTCTGTCTGTCTCTCTCTCCCCCCCCCTTTTACAGTGATGGGCCGTTCCATTTAAATGAGGATTGGGCTGTAAGCAGCTTCTGAATTATTTATCAACATTTTTATTATTTTGCACACCAAAACAACTACACACAATAAGTTTCCCCCCTCCATGCCATCACTCTGCTAAACAACTACCGTACTTTTTACCCCCCAAAAGAGGGTGAAAACTTGGGTGCGTCTTATACATCGAATGTAGCCCCACCCAGCCACCCACCCCCACCCTTTGGTCTCTGCCTCCCATCAATTTACCTCTGCAGCAAACAGCCAGAGCCCGATTAGCACAAGCAGGTCATAATCAGCCTCCTGACAGAGCTGAGAGGCTACCAGTGGTAAAATGAAAGTGAAACTAAAGCTGCACAGAGGCAAATTGGGGAGGTGGACTGCTGGCAAGGAGGTAAGGCAATAACTATAAATGTCTATAGAATGTTCAAATTATTAGACTTATTTTTTTAAAGACTGCTTTATTATTGTTCTAGACAACTTAACAAAATGAAGAAGCTTTTTAAAATAAATGCTTGATCTGAAGAGGCCCAGTGCTTTTGTATCTTCTTTTAAATAGCAGAATACTACTTCTCAATCTTATTTATTGATTCTTATTATTCCTATATCTGCTTTAGTGTACTGGAAAGAAGCAGAAATATTCCTCAGAAGTATTTACCATATTTTTCAGAGTATAAGACGCACCGGAGTATAAGACGCACCTTAGTTTTTGGGGAGGAAAATAGGGGAAAACAATCTGCCTACCAGGTATTCATCTGGCTAGCATCCTTAGTCTGGTCAGCTTCAGCACATTATTTTATCCCCTGGTTAGGACTTTAAAAAACCTTCTTCTGAGAGAGTAACAATGAAAGAGCATGCAAGCCAGTAAGAGCTGGGAAGATCGTTAGCACCTAGTTAGGGCTGAAAAAAACTTATTCGGAGCAGCTTCAGCACATTATTTTATCTCCTGGTTAGGACTTAAAAAAACCTTCTTCTGAGAGAGTAACAATGAAAGAGCCTGCAAGCCAGTAAGAGCTGGGAAGATCGTTAGCACCTGGTTAGGGCTAGAAAACAACTTCTTTGGAGCAAGTAGAGCAATGAAAAAAAAACCCTGCAAAGACTTAGGGCTGGAAAAACATTCTTCTGAGAGAGTAACAATGAAAGAGCCTGCAAGGTAAGAGCTGGGAAGATCTGTTAGCACCTAGTTAGGGCTGAAAAAAAAAAGCTACATTCGAAGTATAAGACGCACCTGAATTTTCAGCCACTTTTAGGGAGGAAAAAGGTGCGTCTTATACTCCGAAAAATACGGTACTTTTTTAAAAGAAGAAAACATAGTATGGATGTTTATAACTCTTCTCTCTAACATTTGCAAATCTACTTACAGTATTTTCTTTTAGCAGCCACTGCAGTGTCTGATAATTTTAAGAACTAGACAACTAACTATCTAAATGGCAGCATGTTTATGGCAGTTTTAATCAGAATGAAGTTCCTTTTAGTGAAAAAAAGTACCATAGGAAAGTTCTCCTTTCCTTGTCTGTCAAGATCCCTGTCAAGGTCCCTATATCTAGGCATAATTTATTGAAAAGATATCCTAAATAAATCTTTTGCTTGTTTGAATTACTTTTATGTGGGATGACCAGATGATAAGCAGGATATACCTGCTGAAATTCCTTTTGCTTATCACTTTTGGGCTTGTTTTACTTCTGGCCACTGTAAGTAGAAGACTTTTAATGGGCTTTGCATAGAAAACATTTTTTTCCTTGTTTTCCTCCCCCAAAACTAAGGTGCGTCTTATAATCCGGTGCGTCTTATACTCCGAAAAATACGGTAATTCCCACAACACGGTCTTTTATGCCCTGGGATGTCAAACCATCAAATAGGGCTGTATTATTATTATCCTTCTCATCTTTCCTATTACCTATTTTCTTAGCTTCTTTTGACTATAACTTTGTGGTTTGTATCTTATGATTTATGTTGATTGCTTAATGGTATAGGGCAGTGCCCAAACTGAGTGCCCAAACTGTGTGCGCACACATGCCCAAACAAAAAGGTGTGCATGCACCCAGATGTGCAAATGTGCATGTGTGGACATGCGTGAATGTGTGCATGTGTGGACATGCGCAAATGTGCGCATGTGCGAACATGCACATGTGTGAATGTACACATGCACGGACATGCGCACATGCGCTGCAGAGACCCAAAGACCAGCTGGCCGGCAGAAGGCGGGGCATCCCAACACCGGCAGCGCGGCAAGAGGTAAGATCTTTTTCTTTTGTGAGCTTCTGTTTGGTCGTTGGCAGGGAAACAAGCTCACGAAAGAAACGCCACAGAGATCTGACCTGGGGTGACGGTGCGCGTGCCAGCAGAGAGGCCATCATGGATATAGGGCAGTGGTTCTCAACCTTCCTAATGCCGCGACCCTTTAATACAGTTCCTCATGTTGTGGTGACCCCCAACCATAAAATAATAAAATAATTAGAAAATTCAGGGGTGGGTTCTAACTTACCTTGCTGCCGGTTCGGTTCCTCCTGCACTACATTGCCGCACCTCGTGGGTGCGCGTGCACTTTGTGCGCGCACGCATGCACAGTGCCAACATTTAAAAAAAAATTGCAAAAAAAAGAGAGCCAAAAACAAGATGGCAACGCATGCGCAGTGCCGGAAATTCGGCTTCTGCGCATGCTCAGAAGTTTCCATGGTACAGATTTTTTTTTTTGCAGTAGTCTATTTCCATGTGGGTGGACCCGCCTGGAGACGGATAGAGGAGAGGTGTCTCAGTTCCTAAGACCATCGGAAATATGTGTTTTCCAATGGTTTAGGCGACCCCTGTGAAAGGGTTGTTCCACCCCCAAAGGGGTTGCAACCCACAGGTTGAGAACCGCTGGTATAGGGTATCCTGCTTGGGGGGGGGAGGTTGGACTAGAGGACCTAAAAGGTCCCTTCCAACTCTGTTAATCTGTATCTTATTTGGTAACCTGTGACTATCACTGAGTGTTGTATCTTACGATTTATGATGACTGTATTTTATGATGATGATCATGATTTATCACTTGTTCCTTGTCTGCACAATGAGAGCTTCTGCACTCAAGATAAATTCCTTGTGTGTCCAATCACACTTGTCCAATAAAAAATCTTCTCTTCTGTTCTGCTCTGATCCTGTTCTATTGTTCTGTTCTGTTCTGATCCGGTTCTATTCTTGTCTGTTCTGCTCTGATTCTGTTCTATTCTTGTTCTGCTCTGCTCTGCTCTGATCCTGTTCTATTCTTGTTCTGTTCTGCTCTGATCCTGTTCTATTCTTGTTCTGTTCTGCTCTGATCCTGTTCTGTTCCTTTTCTGCTCTGCTCTGCTCTGATCCTGTTCTATTCTTGTTCTGTTCTGCTCTGATCCTGTTCTATTCTTGTTCTGTTCTGCTCTGATCCTGTTCTATTCTTGTTCTGTTCTGCTCTGATCCTGTTCTATTCTTGTTATGTTCTGTTCTTGCTCTGCTCTGATCCTGTTCTATTCTTGTTCTGTTCTGCTCTGATCCTGTTCTATTCTTATTCTGTTCTGCTCTGATTCTGTTCTATTCCTGTTCTGTTCTGCTCCGGTCCTGTTCTACTCTTGTTCTGTTCTGCTCTGATTCTGTTCTGTTCTTGTTCTGTTATGCTCTGTTCTGATCCTGTTCTATTCTTGTTCTGTTCTGCACTGATCCTGTTCTAGTCTTGTTCTGTTCTGTTCTTGTTCTGCTCTGCTCTCATCCTGTTCTATTCTTGTTCTGTTCTGCTCTGCTTTGATTCTGTTCTATTCTTGTTCTGTTCTGTTCTGATCCTGTTCTATTCTTGTTCTGTTTTGCTCTGACCCTGTTCTATTCTTGTTCTGTTCTGCTCTGATTCTGTTCTGTTCTTGTTCTGTTATGCTCTGTTCTGATCCTGTTCTATTCTTGTTCTGTTCTGCACTGATCCTGTTCTAGTCTTGTTCTGTTCTGTTCTTGTTCTGCTCTGCTCTCATCCTGTTCTATTCTTGTTCTGCTCTGCTTTGATTCTGTTCTATTCTTGTTCTGTTCTGTTCTGATCCTGTTCTATTCTTGTTCTGTTTTGCTCTGACCCTGTTCTATTCTTGTTCTGTTCTGTTCTGATCCTGTTCTATTCTTGTTCTGTTTTGCTCTGATCCTGTTCTATTCTTGTTCTGTTTTGCTCTGACCCTGTTCTATTCTTGTTCTGTTCTGTTCTGATCCTGTTCTATTCTTGTTATGTTCTGCTCTGATCCTGTTCTATTCTTGTTATGTTCTGCTCTGATTCTGTTCTATTCCTGTTCTGTTCTGCTCCGGTCTTGTTCTGTTCTGCTCTGATTCTGTTTATTCTTGTTCGGTTCTGCTCTGCTCTGATCCTGTTCTATTCTTGTTCTGTTCTGTCTGTTCTATTCTGCATTCTATCCTGTCCTGTCCTGCCCTACCCTACCCTACCCAGTTTGTAAGCTGCTGCATCTTTAAGGCTCACAATGGTTTGCAAACCTCTTAATAGACACAGCACTGCTATTTTCTGATATTGTGAATGTGGCAGGAGAGTTTGGTATGAGTAGCCTAGCTAGTAAAATGCTCAAGTGAAGGATAATTTTAAAAACTCTCCAGTTAGCTAAGATGAACATAAAAACTGAAGTACAGGTAGTCCTCGGCTTGCAACAGTTCATTTAGTGACTGTTCAAAGTTACGACAGTGAAAAAAGTGACTTAGGACTGTTTTCCACACTTAAGACCGTTGCAGCATCCCCATTGTCACATGATCAAAATTTGGACACTTGGCAATTGACTCATATTTATGACGGTCGCAATGTCCTGGGGGGGTCACATGATCCCCTTTTGCGACCTTCTAACGAACAATGGGGAAAGATTCACTTAACAACCGTATGACTAACTTAACTGCCGTGATTCGCTTAACAACTGTGGCAAGAAAGGTTGTAAAATGGGGCAAAACTCACTTAAATGTCTCACTTAGCAACATAAATTTTGGGCTCAATTGTGGTCGTAAGTCAAGGACTACCTGCATTCTGACATATCGGAGTTTAACTCATTCAGATGAAGAATGGAGGAAAGAGAAACGTGGTTGGTTTTTTTTCTTAACACGTGTTTAGAGAATATATTGTTACTTATAGTCCAGAAATTGAAAATAAGCCCTCAGGTGAGAATTCAGTTTATCCTGCACAGAGAGACCTCAATTTACGAGCAGTTGCTTAGTGACTTCCAAATTTTCAGCAAAACCGCGCCCATAGCAAACCCTTGGCTTGCTTAACAACTGCTGTGGCTGCTTTGTGACCATCATGCTAGTTTAATGACCGCTGCAGAAAAGCCCATAAAAGCATAACTGGCCTGTTTTACAACTGTCACAACAGATGTCCGTCATGGGCAAACTTCATTATGGTCGTACGTCAAGGGCTACCAATATAATGAAGGTGATATTTGTAGCAGTGCCTAATTGTTGACCAAAAACGCAGGGGTGTACCGGTAGCGGCGGCGGCCGGTGGTTTGGAGAACCGGTAGTGATGGCAGTACGATTGTGTACGATAGGCAGTACGATAGTGATGGCAGTACGATGGAAGGCAGGGCTGAGGACTTTGGACGATATCTACATGACAAAATCGCTCAGATTCAGGGGGAACTGGACTCCAACTGGGTGGATACGGACGCGGTGACAGGGAATAGTCTTGAGAACGTTATCTGGGAAGAGTTTGACTCGGTGACCCCTGAGGATGTGGACAAGATTCTGGGGAGGCTCAGTGCAGCCACATGTTTATTGGACCCGTGTCCCTCCTGGTTAGTGCTGGCTACCCGGGAGGTTACATGAGGCTGGCTCCAGGGAATTATTAACGCTTCTTTGGGGGAGGGTTACTTCCCCATGGCTTTGAAAGAAGCGGTGGTGAGGCCTCTCCTCAAGAAGCCCTCCCTGGACCCAGCAATTTTAGCTAACTATCGCCCTGTCTCCAACCTTCGCTTCGTGGCGAAGGTTGTTGAGAGTGTGGTCGCACAACAGTTTCCCCAGTACTTGGAGGAATCATCATACCTAGATCCGTTCCAGTTGGGTTTCAGGGCCGGGCACAGCACGGAAACGGCATTGGTCGCATTGGCTGATGATCTCTGGAGGGCTCGGGACAGGGGTTGTTCCTCTGTCCTGGTCCTATTAGATCTCTCAGCGGCTTTTGATACCATCGACCATGGTATCATGCTGCACCGGCTGGAAGAGTTAGGGATAGGGGGCACCGTTTTTCGTTGGTTCTCCTCCTTTCTCTCCAACCGGTCGCAGTTTGTATTGGCAGGGGGGCAGAGGTCGTCCTCGAGGCCTCTTACATATGGAGTGCCCCAGGGGTCGATTCTCTCGCCCCTTCTGTTCAACATCTATGTGAAGCCGCTGGGTGAGATCATCCGTGGCTTTGGGGTGAAGTGCCACCAGTACGCCGGTGATACACAGCTGTACATTTCCACCCCAGGCCACCCCAATGATGTCCTTGAAGTGATGTCCCGGTGCCTGGAAGCTGTGCGGATCTGGATGGGGAGAAACCGACTCAGGCTCAACCCTTCCAAGACGGAGTGGCTGTGGTTCCCAGCGTCTCGATATAGTCAGATGATTCCATCTCTGACTATCGGGGGCGAGTCTCTAGCCCCCGCCGAAAGGGCTCGCAATCTGGGTGTCCTCCTGGATCCACAGCTGTCCTTAGAGGACCATCTGACAGCTGTGACCAGGGCGGCCTTTTATCAGGTCCGCCTGATACGCCAGTTGCGGCCCTTTCTGGATCGGGATTCCCTGTGCACAGTCACCCATGCCCTGGTCACGTCGCGTCTGGACTACTGTAATGCTCTCTACATGGGGCTCCCCATGAAGAGCACCCGGAGGCTCCAACTGATCCAGAATGCGGCTGCGCGGGTGGTTTCGGGGGCTAATTGGCGCTCCCATATAACACCCCTCCTGCGCGAGCTGCACTGGCTTCCGGTGGTCTACCGGGTGCGCTTCAAGGTGCTTGTTACCACCTTTAAAGCGCTCCATGGCATTGGACCTAGGTATCTCCGAGACCGCCTGCTGCCACAAACTGCCTCCCATCGACCAGTGCGCTCCCACAGAGAGGGCCTCCTCGGGGTGCCATCAGCCAAGCAGTGTAGGCTGGTGACGCCCAGGGGGAGGGCCTTCTCTGTGGGAGCACCCACCCTCTGGAATCTGCTCCCTCCAGACTTAAGAACAATTCACGACCTGTCCACCTTCCGCCGTGCCCTCAAGACGTATTATTTTTATCAAGCCGGGCTGGCGTGAAAAAGTTTTTGGGGTTTTTAAAATTTTAAAATTTTACTAAATTTTAATTGTATTAAATTAGGGCCACATTGAATATTTTATTTTAAATGTATTTTAATGTTTTTTACTTGGCTTAAATGTATTTTAATGTTTTTTTTACTTGGCTGTTCACTGCCCTGAGTCCCCTGGAGAAGGGCGGTATATAAATTTAATTAAACTTAAACTTAAACTTAAACTACGAGGCTCCACCCACCCGCCCAGACGCCACCATTTTGTTGTTTTTAACCCTACGCGAATGCACAAAGCGTTCTGCACATGCGCAGAGGGTGAAAAAGCATGCAAGCGGAGAGCGGTGTAAAAAGCGCGAGCGGAGCGAGTGAAGCGTGCACTTCCGAACCAGTAGGGAAGGTAAGTAGATTTCATCGCTGCGAAAACGGACCATTTTTCACAAATTGTTTTGTAGTTTTTGTTCATTTTTTTCCTAACCTGGTGTCCTTCAGAGGGGTTTGTTGCACAGTTTCCCTAAATGTTCACGTTATATACTTTTAGTTCCGCCTTTCCAACTTCATCCTGGCAGAAGTGCTGTGTCGCTGGCGGGGAAGTTCTGAGCGTTGTGTTTTCATTGCATCAGAAAAAGTACCACGGCCGTCATCTTCTCACATCAAACAGAACTTGGAAGAACTTCTGCTTGTTCTTTCCTTTGCTGTTCGCTGAACGAAAGCCTCGGTTTCCCAGCATCTGCATACGGAACAATTCTTCTTTTATGAGGAGATTATTCTTTTCCTTTTTGATCAGTGCTGGCTGGCGCTATGCCCCCCTTTCCTTGTGTAATTAATTTATGTTCCTAGCTCAAACTCTTGTTTGTGAATCAACTATAAATTACAACTCAGGCCCACCCTGAGTTTCTTAGCAAGCAAGCATCGGAAAATACCCATGCAGGAAGTTAAAAAAAAAAAAAGCAAGTAGGGGCTCGAAAGAGTTAGCCAAGTGGCAACAGTTTTACATAAAAGAGGGTTTAAGAAACAAGTGGGATCTGGGTTCAAATCAGATCTTGGTTAAAATGATGTTAAAGAATGAGCCGATCGTAACTTCAAATGGTCATTAAGCAATGACTACCTGTATGTTGGGGGCATGATGGCTCAATGTTTAAAGTCGCTGAGCTTGTCAGCAAGCATCCAGGGTTTGAGACCCTAATGCTGTGTAATAGGATGAGCTCCTGTTCCTTTCTCCAGCTCCTGCCCACCTGGCAGTTGGAAAGCATACAAATGTAAATAGATAAATAGGTACGACTTTGGTGGGAATGTAACCGCCTCCTGTGTGCCTTTGGTGTATATGACTATGAAATGTCTTCGGACAATGCTGGCTCTGTCAGCCAAGAAACGGAAGTGAGCCCTAGAGTTGGATATGACTGGACTTTACCTTTTCCTGTATATTGAGATCAAAGAGAAAATAGATACTCCCCTCCTATTTGAGTCTTACTGTATTCCATCTTGTTCAGAAGTATTCAGCCGATTCGGATCGGTTCGGGCGAACCGGTAATAGCAACCTGCCCCGCCCACCCTCCCCGGCGCTATGCCATCCTATTTAGCCACGTTTTCAAGCTGCGCATGCGTGCAAGCTGCACATGTGAGCAAAGCACATGTGCAGAAGGCTGTGCGCATGCATGGAAGGTGCATGTGTGACCGAAGCAAGCTTGCGCGCGCTGGGCGAACTGGTAATTATGAGAATCCCACCTCTGGACTCTTGCTTTACATTTCTATTAATTCAAGATAAAGAGGCTTTTAAGAAGAGACTGGACAGTCACTTGTCTGAAATGGTCTAAGGCAGTGATGGCGAACCTATGGCACGCGTGCCACAGGTGGCACGCGGAGCCATATCTGCCGGCACGCAAGCCGTTGCCCTAGCTTAGCTCCAACGCACATGTGCACGCTGGCCAGCTGATTTACGGCTCACACTGAGGCTCTGGGAGGGCGTTTTTGGCTTCTGGAGGGCCTCCGGAGGCATTTTCACCCTCCCCAGGTTCCAGGGAAGCCTCTGGGCCCACCGGAAGTTGGAAAATGGGCCATTTCCGGCCTCCAGAGGCATTAAATTATGGGTGTGGGCACTCGCGCGTGTGCGATAGTGCGCGCACACACGCTTTCGGCACCCGAGGAAAAAAAGGTTCGCCATCACTGGTCTAAGGTTTCCTGCTTGAGCAGGGGGTTGGTCTAGAAGACCTCCAAGGTCCCTTCCAAAACTCTTATTCTGGCAACTGAGAAACAGAATGTCAGGCTTCAGGACTGCCTGCTGAGAATGAAGTTGTTGGAGATTTATTGTGATTATAGCATAATTAATGAAAGTGCTTTAATACCAGGGACAAAGGTAGGAAAGGTTTGAGAGGCAGACTGTTATACCACTGACTATTAACTGTAGACTGATCAAGAAGTATTTTGACCTTTTCTATGCATCATTATAGTATAACACTTGGAAATTATAAGTAATTCAGCTTTACAGTATCAATTATTTATTAAGGGATTTAATGGATCAAATTTATGACTTGCGATCCTTCTTAGAAAAATGACGCTTTTATTTTTCTATTTTTCACATGTAGTATTGTGAAAATTGTCTAAAAAGAACCTGGCAGTGAATTGGGTGGACAACCTGTCAAAGAACAACAGTTCTAGGACCGTATTTTTTTTTCAAAGTTCCTCCTTTCCTTTGCTACTCTTAACCTGAAATCTGTGGATCTTGTCTAATATTTCTCTAAGCCTTTGAAATTTTGTCTGTTCCACTTTCTCTTTTTGTATTACTTTAAACTCCAAGGTGATGTGGTCA
>JALIGW010000017.1:2407132-2484632 GCA_023053685.1 Diadophis punctatus similis
TACATTGGCTTTTTAAAAATGAACTATTAATGAAGTACTGGTTAGATGGGTTTATAACTTAAATCGGCACCAAGATTTGCAGGTAAAATTCACATTCACTGAGCCTTGGTGGCGCAGTGGTTAGAACGCAGTATTGCAGGCTAATTCTGCCGACTGCCAGCAGTTCGATTCTCACCGGCTCAAAGTTGACTCAGTCTTCCATCCTTCCGAAGTTGTTGGGGGCAATAGGCTGTACACCACTTACAGAGGGCTGTAAAGCACTATGAAGTGGTATATAAGTAAGTGCTATTGCTATTGACCCTTCCTTCCTTCCTTCCTTCCTTCCTTCCTTCCTTCCTTCCTTCCTTCCTTCCTTCCTTCCTTCCTTCCTTCCTTCCTTCCTTCTTCCCTCCTTCCCTCCCTCCCTTAGAGAAGGTTGTGAAGCACTGTGAAGCGGTATATAAGTAAGTGCTATTGCTATTGACCCTTCCTTCCTTCCTTCCTTCCTTCCTTCCTTCCTTCCTTCCTTCCTTTCTTCCTTCCTTTCTTCCTTCCTTCCTTCCTTCCTTCCTTCTTCCCTCCTTCCCTCCCTCCCTTAGAGAAGGCTGTGAAGCACTATGAAGTGGTATATAAGTAAGTGCTATTGCTATTGACCCTTCCTTCCTTCCTTCCTTCCTTCCTTCCTTCCTTCCTTCCTTCCTTCCTTCCTTCCTTCCTTCCTTCTTCCCTCCCTCCCTCCCTCCCTCCCTTAGAGAAGGCTGTGAAGCACTGTGAAGCGGTATATAAGTCTAAATGTGATTGCTAGTGCTATTCTGAAGGAAAATTACAGCTCTATATATTCACTTCCAAAACTGGACTCCCATTTTCAAAGGGGGCTAGTGTGATTAAATGATTGAGCCCCTATCTTTCAGGCATTTGTTTTTAATTTGAAAGAAAAAGGGATTGGGTTAAGTTGAGCAATCCTATTGGAGTATTACACACCACTGGGAAAAAACCCGCCAAAATATTGCTTCTGTAAGTCTAGCTTTTATTTCTTTCCCGTATATAACAAAGGAAAGCCCATTGCATGGAGACAAGGCCAGGATAAATGAAGACATCCTGCATATTGCAAATAGTAAAATAAAAAATAAAAAATGATAAGGTGAGCCTAGCTGGACAAAAATGCACTATAAAGTGTCAATGCTCTTAGACAAATTGCATTCTTTTGCTTTGATAGATATTCTGAATGAAAGAAACTTCGGAAATTAATTAGGGATGGGTGGTGTTTCAAGCTGCTTGATACAAGTGTTGAGTAAGGACATTTTGCTTCTCTTCCAAGAAACTGAAGAAGCTTCTTGGATGAAAAGCAAAATGTTTTAGAAAAAAACAACCAAGAAAGTCCAGTTGCCTTTTGAAAAAAAAACACATTTGGGACAACCATGACCTGGATGACTTGAGAATCTCCATAGACAATTGATCAATCAATCAATCAATCAATCAATCAATCAATCAATCAGAATAGAGCTGGAAGGGACGTCGGAGGTCTTCTAGTCCAACCCCCTGCTCAAGCAGGAGGCCCTATACCAGACCATTTCAGACAAATGGCTGTCCAGTCCCTTCTTAAAAACCTCCAGTGATGGAGGACCCACAACTTCTGAAGGCAAGCCGTTCCAACTGGTTGATAATTCTCACTATCATCCTTTTAGGCTTTTTGCCTCATTTTGTCCCTGTATTTTTTTATTATTATTCAGAATCAGTTGAAAGTCTTAGCTTTGTGGTTTTGTCCAGGTCGGCTTTAGAAGTCCCTTAAATTGACTTAAGTGATAATTAATATTGATCCTATTGATGTTCCATTGGGGAATTACTCAACCAAGCGGTCCATTTGTGTTCCCTTGTCAATCTTTCTCCCTCTTCCTTTTAGCTTCGGGAAGTCCTGTGGCCAAAGTCGTGCTCCGGGTTTTCCTCTCTTCCAAACCTTTCCAAGCCAAAAACTGCCTTGGCTCGTCGGCTATGACTTTGGTCAAACTCTCAGTCATCAATGGCACAGTGCCAGCGTGCAGTTCTGCAATGTCAAGCCAGCTTTGCTTTCCTGCCATGGATCTCTCTTTTCACATCATGGAGAACAAACCCCCGGGAATTTTTCATCAGCTCCAGTCCTTTGCCCTACAATACCAGTGTCACAACATCAGCATTTCCTACAAGCTTATCACAGGTAAACTCTTTGTTTGCTCAATTGCCTTTAGGGTTGTTGTTGTTGGTTTTTTTAAGGGTTTTGGGTCAGGGGTGGGTTCCTAATTTTTTTACTACCACTCTGTGGCCGTGGCTTATTTTGTGGGTGTGGCTTGCTGGCCATGTGACCGGGTGGGCGTAGCTTGCCAGCCATGTGACCGGGTGGGCATGGCTTCTCGGACTGCTGAAAGGAGGGGAACTGAGATAGGTCCTGCCGCCCATTCCCCCTCCCCTCAGCAGCTTGAGAAGCCTCAAACGTGCGAAAATACCTAGGATCATCACCGCGCGTTCGTGACTTCTCGGACTGCTGAAGGGAGGGGAATGGAGATAGCTCCTGCTGCCCGTTCTTTCATCGTCTCACGCACTCCTTCAGCCATCCTCCCCTGCTTGGACTCACTGTGGGGTAGGAAGGCACCGCATGCCCAGTGCCGGAAGCTTGGCTTCTGGGCATGCGCAGAAGAAATTTTTAAAAAAATGTAAAACATTTTTTTTTTAAATGGCAGTGCCCAGGCACCGGCAACCGACTGCACCGGTACTGTGACGTCACCAGGGGGCCGCTACCGGTGCTATAGAGTGGACCGCACTGGTAGGAACCCACCACTGTTTTGGGTCCAAGTGTGCTCCTCTATCCATTGCCAATTTTCAGAACACAGGTACCCCCTGGCTTACAACTAGAGGTGGGCTGCACATACGTTAACAACCGGTTCGCCGGAAATGTGAGCGCACGTGCATGCTTGCGCATGCGCCTTGCTCGCTTTTGCATGGCTTCAAACAGACTAAGCATCTCAGGAAGCCGCAGTGAGTAGAGCAGGCGAGGCGCAGCAATCAGCTGGGCTGCGCAGGCGGGGAACAAAGCCAGAGCGTGAGATAAATAGGACAGGCTACCGCCCTGGCGGGTGGGCGGACCCAGCCGGTGGTCAGAACTACCGGTTCGCCCGAACCGGTCTGATTAGGCAGCAGCCAACCTCTGCTTTACAACCGTTCATTTAGTGGCAGTTCAAAGTTGCAACGGCACCGAGAAAAGTGAGTGTCACACTTATGACCGTTGCAGAACCCCCATGGTCACGTGATTAAAATTCAGACGCTTGGTAACTGGCTCATATTTATGACGGTTGTGGTGTCCCGGGGTCACGTGTTCCCTTTTTTGAGACCTTCTGACAAGCAAAGTCGATGAGGGAAGCCAGATGCATTTAACAACGGTTTGGTTAACTTAACAACTGCAGTGATCCACATAACAACGGTGGCAAGGAAGGTCGTCAAATGGGGCAAAATTCACTGAACAAATGTCTCGCTTAGCAACATAAATTTTGAGCTCAATTGTGGTCATAACTCAAGGTCTACCTGTAGTTTGTTTTTAATTTTATTTCGGCCATGTGAGTGCATACACGCCATCCTGCCACTCACCCGCCCAGTTTCCCTCTCTACCCACCCCCCAGCTGGGCCGCCAAGCCCAAGCCAAGATTGGGAACCGCTGAAATGCTGAATGAAAGTAAACCACCTCTGTACTCTGTCCCCAAAAGTCCCTCAAACTCCATCTTTGCACATAGATGTCATTCCCAGGAGAAAAAGATTGGAGGGCAAAGGAGAATGGAGACACCAGGGGTGGGCTGCTGGGGGTTCAAGAGAACCTCTAGCTAAGATTCTGTGCAGTTTGGAGAACCCCCAAATCCTACTCCTGGCTAGCCCCATCCCTCCCAAGAGTCCCTACACGGCCCATTTTGGATGCAGGTAAGTACAGGGCGCGCGTGGAGGCTCGGGGAGGGCGAAAAACGGGCTTACCGAGGGCCTCCGGAACCTGGGGAGGCCATTTTCGCCCTCCCAGAGGCTCGAAGAAAGCCTCCGGAGTCCGGGGATGGCAAAAACACCCCCCCCTGCTGCGTGGTGCAGGAGGCTGACTAGGCCACACCCACCCAGCAACCGGGCAGAGAAGCCCTTGCTAAAAATTTTGAAGCCCACCCCTGGGAGACAGTGTTAGATAAAACAGTGAGAACAATTAACCGGTGGATCAGCAGGCCTCCAGAAGTTGTGGATGCTCCCATCACTGGAGGTTTTTAAGAAGAGACTGGTCTGAAATGTTACAGGGTCTCCTGTAATTACTATTACAGTCTTGTGATACCTCAAATCAGAAGTCCCAATGATCTAATTCCCTTTCCCAGTCTCTGAACTAAAGAACCAGGATACGCGACTTGTCTGTACGTGAGTTGCGAGGGGTATATGATGGGCTTTCAGGACCAAACGATGTCACGAATAGCTCCGGGTTTCACGAGAAAATAAGGTTTTCTTTCTACCGTCTTCCAGATGAGAACCTGCCCTTTTATTATAACGAGGAGACCACCACCGTAGGAGTGTCCAAACCCCTCGACCGAGAAGAACGAGAAAAGTACGAGATGCTGGCTCAGTGCACCTTGAAGGAAGGCTCCCAGGAGACGTTCAGAGAGGTCCCTCTGCTCGTCCATATTCTGGATGAAGACGACATGCCTCCTTTTTTGTCCAATGGGACCAGCATAACAGACGCCATAGTGGAGTTCAAAAGAGAAGAGGTAAGCTGGCACAAGGGGCATTTTGTCCTTAGGCCTCATGTTGAGATAGCTGGGTTGTAATAATTAAAAACAATCTTTTTTTGGAGTTTTAAAAAGGCTGTCTATAAAAGAAAAAAAGTTGTTAAATCTGGTGAGTGAAGAGGCTTCAGACAGGCTTCAGACAACAAGCTCTTTATTCAACTATGTACAGACTCCAGCAGAGAGCCAGTTTGACAGCTAGCCCTTTTATAGGAAGCGGTCAGATGGCTCAGCCAATCAGCAGTCCCCATTTTCCCGCCTGAATGGAGGACTTGGTTGTAACCAGGCAGTCTGACTATCTAACACCCCTCCCCTCTTAGATGGAATAGTCCCCTTAGCATACGTAGTCTCGTAAGTAGGCGGGGCGTTTGGGAACCTTTTCAGACCTGCGCAGCTCAGTAGGTGTGGCGGCAGCGGCCTGGGAGTTTGGGTCTGCTGCCGTCCCTTGCTCCGCCCGTGGAAGGTCCTGGAAGCTTTCGGGCAGAGCCGTGGCTTCCACCCGAACCAGTTCGGTGTTCTGTGAGGGTAGTTTGAAGGAAGGGATCTAAATTTAATGCTGAAATGGACTTCTAAAAACAGAAGAGACGTTCCTGACCTGTTTTTTGAGCACTGCTTAGCCTTTATATCAGGGGTGTCAAACTCACATTGTAATGGCGGCGTCACGTGATGTGTATTGGGACTTTTTCCCCCTTTCGCTAAACCAGGCAGTGGCGGGGCCAGTACATGACGCATCTGGCCCACAGGCCGCGAGTTTGACACCCCTGCCTTATATGAAGTTATCTTTCTTCATCCAGTAAGTTGTTTTCCTGGCCTGGAGGATTTGGCAAGGGAAAAAAATCTCATTTTTGGGTGTTTGCTGCCACCATCAGTCCAGATTTATCATTTCTACTTTTCTTTAGTTCCAGCTCTTCTTAACTCTGCTGGGTTGAAGATTATGGGTGTGATAATATTGATCTGAGAAATTTGTTTAGCTCCGATTAATCATGGTTGGATAGATTACGTTGGTGTTTTATGTAGGCTCTTGAAACAGTACACATTTTTTCCAGATTCGATCCTTGTCTTGATCTAAAATGCATCCTTTAAAGCCTTATTAACACCTATGTTGCTAAACATATTTATTTATTTTGTGAGATTTATATACCGCCTCACAGTGCAAGCACTCTCTAAGCGGTTTACATCAGTAAGCAATGTATATTTATATTGCCCCCAACAATCTGGGTCCTCATTTTACCTACCTCGGAAGGATGGAAGGCTGAGTCAATCTTGAGCCGGTGAGATTTGAACCGCTGACCTGCGGATCATAGTCAGCTAAAGTGGCCTGCAGTACTGCACTCTAACCGCTGCGCCACCTCGGCTCTATGAGAATGGTTGCAGGGATTGGGTATGGCCAGTCTAGATAAAAGGACTAAGGGTGACAGGATAGCAGTATTCCAGGATTTGAGGGGCTGCCACAAAGAGGAGGGGGTCAATTTATTTACTAAAGCACCAGAGGGCAGGACAAGAAACAATGGATGGAAACTAATCAAGGTGAGAAGCAACCTGGAATTAAGGAGAACTTTCCTAACAGTGAGGACAATTAACCAGCTGAACAGCTTGCCTTCCAAAGTTGTGAGTGCTTTAGAGATTTTTAAGAAAAGACTGGAAAATCACCTGTCTGAAATGGTATAGGGTCGCCTGCTTATAATAATAATAATAATAACAGAGTTGGAAGGGACCTTGGAGGTCTTCTAGTCCAACCCCCTGCTTACGCAGGAAACCCTACACTACTTCAGACAGATGGTTATCCAACGTCTTCTTAAAAACTTCCAGTGTTGGAGCATTCACAACTTCTGGAGGCAAGAACTTCCACTGGTTAATTGTTCTCACTGTCAGGAAATTTCTCCTTAGTTCTAAGTTGCTTCTCTCCTTCATTAGTTTCCATCCATTGCTTCTTGTTCTACCCTCAGGTGCTTTGGAGAATAGTTTGACTCTCTCTTCTTTGTGGCAGCCCCTGAGATACTGGAACACGTCTATCATGTCTCCCCTAGTCCTTCTTTTCATTAAACTAGACATACCCAGGGAAGTATGAGGCAGAATGCGGTCCCGGAGATAGCCTGGTCCTAAGCCATGAAGGGCTTTAAAGATGGTGATCAACACCTTGAATTGGACCCGGAGACCGATGGGCAACCAATGCAGCTGGCGGAGTATAGGTGTCACGTGGGTGTACCTTGGCACACCCACCACAGCACGCGCAGCCGCATTTTGCACCAACTGAAGTCTCCGGATACTCTTCAAGGGTAGCCCCATGTAGAGCGCATTGCAGTAGTCCAAACGGGAGGTGACAAGGGCATGAGTGACCGTGAGTAGAGCCTGATGATGTTACCTAGTTTGGGTAATAAAATGTCTGCAAGAAAGCAACCAAGCTCATTCCATCCTTTGTATTTATACCTGTTGCATTTTGTGGTGGTGGTTGTTTTGATGCTCTCCCTTCTGTATCCTCTCACAGAGAGTGAGCAGTGGAGGTGTTTCATTCATTTAGTTCATGGCTGAAACGTGTTTCCACCGACGGCCGCTGTCTAGACAGTTTGGAAGCACTAGCGCACTAAGCCAATGGCTGAATCAGTGCAAGTTATAGGTGGCCCTGGCTAATGTGAATTTAGCGGTGTTATTCTTTTGCTGGCGCTCTTGAGTCAGATTCTTCATTCCAAGGTCACACCTGGAAGCCAATCTTACAGTCAGAGCTCAAGAGTTGTGCCTTGTTACTGCGTCACTTTTTTTTCTTTTTAAATAGTTTTTATTAAAAAAAATTCACCTTTAAAAAAAAACAGAAAAAAACAAGAAAAAACAAGAAAAAAACGAAACAAACATAACAACGTAGAGTGGTTTTACAGCCTTCCATATCAGCATATTTGTTCTGTTTTTATAATTCACGCTTCTACATTGCCTTCCTATTGGTTATAACAACTAAAATGATATAATAACAATTATAACAATACTAGTTATTTAATAATAATTGGTAACTTTGGTTAATATTTAATAATTACTAATTTAAAACTCCTATTTCTTGTTTTGGCTTCTGTTCTCTAACGACTTACACATTCTATTCCAAACTTTATAATAACCCGATTCTTTTCTTTCTTTTAACTCCATGGTCATTTTGTCCATTTCTGCACATTTGAGTATCTTTCTGATTACTTTTTCATCTGAAGGGTATATTAGCCTGTTTCCAATTTTGCGCGAAGGCGATCCTAGCAGCAGTTAATATGTGTAGTGTTATATATTGAAACTTTTATCCATTTTCAGATCTAATATTCCTAGTAAAGACAATTCCGGTTTACTGCGTCACTTTAATGTATCTATAAAGGAGAATATTTGTAGCTCAGAGTTGAAATGGGGGGTGGGTAGTCCATGGTGCTCTGAGCTTGGTTGTTTTATTGCAGACGTTTCATTACCCAACTAGGTAACATCATCAGTGCTAATAAGGAGTGTGGTTTGTTCTCAGTTTATATTTTAGTGACTTGCCCTGTCAGTGTTAGTTGGGGTGGTCTTAGAGATTCTTTGGTTGGGCTGTTGACTGTGGGTCTGTGACAATTCGCCATGGCCAACTAACTGCAGCTAACTCATTGCCGGACAACTCATTGCAGGACAAGTGTTACATTAATAGCAACAGCCCTTAGACTTTTATACCACTCCATAGTGCTTTACAAAACTCCCTGGGCAGTTGACACAGTCAGCCTATTGCCCCCAACAATCTGGGTCTTCATTTTAACAACCTTGGAAGGATGGAAGGCTGAGTCAATAGAAATAGCAATAGCACTTAGACTTATATACCGTTTCATAGTTCTTTTACAGCCCTCTCTAAGCAGTTTACAGAGTCAGCCTATTGCCCACAACAATCTGGGTCCTCATTTTAATGATCTTGGAAGGATGAGAGGCTGAGTCAACTTTGAGCCAGCCGGTCAGGATCGAACTCCTGAATTGAGCAGTGAGTTAGCCTGCAGTACTGTGTTCTAACCATTGTGCCACCATGGCTCAGTGAATGTGAATTTTACCCGTAAATCTTGGTGGAGATTTAAGTTATAAGTCCACCTAACCAATAGTTCATTAATAGTTCATTAAAAAATTTTTTCTCATATTTATCTATATCAAATAAATGATGAGAATAGAATCATTAAAGAAAGGATGCAAAAGGAGGGACAGAATAAAACGGGAATGACAAAAATTATTTTTTTAAAAAATTATTTGAAATAATTAAATTGAATTGTTAAATTGTCCCGCGGTGAGTTGGCTCTGTAGTGAGTTGTCCCATTCTGGTTTTGCTATTGGCTTCCTTGGCAGTTTCTTGATTAGTGTTGTGGCCCGCCAGCAGCCTGTGCAACTGATAGCGGATCCCGTTCGAGAGGAGACTGACTTGGTGATGCGCCAATGGCCTGTGCAGCTGACACCCTAGTCAGACAGTGAGGAGGCTGGTGAGGACTCAGTGCCAGAGGTTCAGCCAGGGCCTTTGGAACCTCCAGCACCTCATAGCAGTGATGAGGAAGAAGAGGCTTCTCTTCTTAATGCATGGGCATGCAGAGCTGCCAAAAGGCAGGAATGGTTACTCCAAAGGAGGTCTCCTCGGGAGTAAGACTTGGGGCTAATTGGCCACTCGCCTGGTCTACTTAAGGAAAGCAGAGACAGCTGAATCTGCAGATTTGAAATTCATTTGTTGGTTGTGTGCCTCGTGTCTGAAAAATCTCTGCTTATCTGCTTTGGCTTGTTTATTGAGGACAACTTCTAGGCATTTTGCCAAGCTTCATGAGCTATCAAAGACTAATTGCTATTATATGATTTAAGACTTTCTGAACTTATGCCAGCTGTTAATGACGGCTAATTGACAGTTGGGCTTTTGCAAGAAAAGACTGCCTTTAGGTTTGTGTGTGTGTTACCTCTACTAAGACAGTTATTAGTAGTCGGTTATTGATTAAAATTAGTTCGAACAAACTGTGTGTTTGCTACGTTCTTAGCTGGGGCAGAACAATTGGGGTTTTGTTTACTTGATTGATGGTCTGATGTTAATTATGGAGTTAATCTATGCTGATGGCTGGTGGAGAGATGCATTAATCTACTTCTCTTCTTTTTCCAGGGTACCGTCTTGGCAGCATTATCAGTCCTGGATACAGACACAACTCCTATCTACCCTGTAGATACCAGCAGGAAGAAATACACGGGCACCATAAATTCATCAGATCCGTGGATACAGGAAACGTTTCGCGTGGACCATCTCTTCCACGAGATCTATTTCCACCCAAACGGGAGCCAAGTGCGGGGCACGCAACACGAATATAGTAATTTTGTGCACACCTTTATTCTTGCAACCATACCTTCCGTTAAAAAGATCATGGTTAGAACTCAAGATGATTTGGAAAGGTTTTTTTAAAAAAAAATTCTTGGAGACATACACACATGCACAAACACACACCAGGGGCGGGTTCCTCTTACCTGCCTACCGGTGCACTGCGCGCGCATCATCTCGTTTCATGTGCATCCCCTCACGCGATTTTGCTTCCTGCGCATGTGTGGAAGCAAAATCTCACGAGGGGACGCGCACGCGTGTAAGATTTCGGTGATTTTTTGCAGTTTATGGTTTTGCATACGTGGGTGCCCCTTGTGCGGCCCCGGTTCCCAAAGGGCCATGACCCGGGGTGTTTGGGACTCCTGGCATAGCAGATAACACCATCTAACTGAGCTTGAGTTTGGTTGATCCCAGAATGGTTAGTATTGGATTGACAAGTGGAGAAGACATCCTAGATCATGGGTGTCAAAATCGCCGTGTCTCGTTGCCATCAGATGACATTTTGTGACGTTTTCCTCATTCGCAGAGCTGGGGTGGACGTGGCCTGTGTGTGACGCATCCGACTCGTGGGCCGCCAGTTTGGCACCCGTGCCCTAGACAAAGGCAATGGCAAACCATGACAAAGAAAATAATACAGTTACATCTTTGTAAGTCACTTGGACTAAAGTCACTTCCAGTGAAACTTACTTTATCTTAGATGAAACTCAAATACTTCGGCCACCTAATGAGAAGGAAGGACTCACTGGAGAAGAGCCTAATGCTGGGAAAGATTGAGGGCAAAAGAAGGAGGGGATGGCAGAGAATGAGGTGGCTGGATGGAGTCACTGAAGCAGTCAGCGTGAGCTTAAATGGACTCCAGAGGATGGTAGAGGACAGGAAGACCTGGAGGAACATTGTCCATGGGGTCACGATGGGTCAGACACGACTTCGCAACTAACAATAACAAAAAAACCCACATTGAATTGACCTTATATTTCATTTAAACTAAAATATATCCCTCAAATGCAAATTCACCCATGTCCCAGATTAAACATGTAATAAAGGTAAAAGTTTACCCTGTCCAGTTGTGTCTGACTCGAGGGGGCAATGCTCACTTCCGTTTCTTGGCTGAGGGAGCCAGCATTATCCAAAGACAATTTCTCTGGTCATGCGGCCAGCATGGATATATGCCAAAGGCACATGGAATGCTGTTACTTTTCCACCAAAGTGGTACCTATTTATCTACTTGCATTTGCATGCTTTCGAACTGCTAGGTGGGGGCAGGAGCTGGCGCAAGGAGCAGGAGGTCACCCCATCACAGGGTGTGCAGGACTCAAACCTGAGCTGTCAGCTCTCCAGCTGATAAGCTCAGCATCTTTAACCACTGAGCCATTATGCCCCCTTAAACTTATAATAATCAATTTAATTTATGTATTATCCTCTAATTCTAGGCACCCACTATTAAGGAGAAGCTGAATGCCTTTTTTTTTTCCCCTTTTGTTTTATATGGTCAAAAATCAAAGGAATCATATGCTTTGTTGGATCTAGTTCAGTGGTTTCTACCGGTGCGGTCCACTCTGTCGTTCCGGTAGCAGCCAGCAGATGGCGCTATTTGCACGTGACCGCTCCGGTGCCATCTTTGTCAGTCCGTCCCGCGCTTTGCCATCTTTTAAAAAGAATTTTTGGGCTTTTTTGCTTCCGCGCATGTGCAGAAACAAAATCGTGTGAGCGGGCGCATGTGTGTACGAAATGTGGAGATGTGCGCGCAGCGCACCGGTATCTGTAAGTGAGCAACCCGCCCCTGATCTAGTTATGCCATTTTGGGAGCTTCTGATATTCGCCATGTAGGTCTGGGGTATGAAGAAACTTTACTGCGAAGAGTGGGGGTCGACCTATTTTCTAAAACATCTGAGCTTGGGACATGAAGCAATGGGTGGAAGATCATTAAAAAGAGAGCCAACAGCTTCCCTCTGGAAGTTGTGGGTTGCTCTATCGCTGGAAGTTTTCGAGAAAAGATTGGGCAACCATTTGACTAAATCTCCTGTCTGGGGCAGGGGATTGGGCTAGAAGACCTCCAAGAAGCCATTTCCTTCTTTCTTTCCGGCCAGTATAATGGGAATAGGTTGTAGGCTAGGGGTATAAATGTCTTTGCTTCAGCGGTGAAATCTACTTACCTTCCCTACCGGTTCAGAAGCAAACAAGCGCCCCACCGTCGCACATGCTTTTTCACCCTCTGTACATGCGGAGAAGGCTTTGCGCATGCGCAGAGGGTTAAAAAAAGAAAATGGTGACGTTGGGTGGGTGGAGCCTCGCGCTGCCGCCGCTACCAGTTCTCCAAACCATCGGCGGCTGCCGCTACCAGTGCACCCAAACCGGCCCGAACCGGTAGCATTTCACCCCTGCTTTGCTTCTACCAGAAGTGTTTCCTTCAAAAGATTTTGGGGGTTGTGTTATGGAACAGAACTCTGCATTTCCGTATGTCTGTGGCCAGATTTCCCCATAAACTACTGTTTTTCTTAGGGTCCAGCGCCTGTCCATTCTTCAACCACTGGGTGTCTCTCTTTGTTGTGTATTTCCTTTTCCCAAGTGTTAAAGTATAGGGAAGCTAAACCAATTTTCTATTTTTTTTTTTTGCAGAGTTGATACTAAACAGGACCGTCTCCATTATGGAAAGCCGTTCCATCCTGCTGGATGTTATTGTGAATGACACAACGTACCAGGGGCCCGACAAATCCTTGACACTTCACTTCAACGTCTCCATCCTTCCAGTCTCCATCCAGTTCTCAAATCCGACTTATCAGTTTACGGTGAACAGAAATGCTGCCAACTTTTCACAAGTGAGGATGGCACCATTCTTTTTTTTTACACATGAGCGTCTTGGAATTAAATCATCAGGCAGGAAAACATACGTATGGATGAAAAGATGGTTAGGATGTAGACCTGTGATGGCGAACTTATGGCACGTGTGCCACAGGTGGCACGCGGAGCCATATCTGAGGGCATGCGAGGCATCGCCTTATGTCAGCTCCAGCGTACATGTGCGTGCTGGCCAGCTGATTTTCGGCCTTCCAGAGGGCGGGGGAGGCTGTTTTCGCCCTCCCCAGGCTTCAGGAAAGCCTCTGGAGCCTGGGGAGGGTGAAAAATGGACCCAACGGGCCGTTGGGCCCATTTTTCGCCATCCCCAGGCTCCAGAGGCTTTCCTGAAGCCTGGGGAGGGTGAAAAACGGCCCAACGGGCCTACCAGAAATTCATTTCCAAACTTCCGGTAGGCCCGTTGGGCCCATTTTTCACCATCCACAGGCTCCGGAGGCTTTCCTGAAGCCTGGGGAGGGTGAAAATCACCCCAACGGGCCTACGAGAAGTTCATTTCCGAACTTCCAATAGGCCCGTTTTTCACCATCCACAGGCTCCGGAGGTTTTCCTGAAGCCTGGGGAGGGCGAAAAATGGCCCAATGGGCCTACTGGAAGTCTGGAGGCTTCAGTGAGGTCTGCGTGCATGTGCGGGTGTGTGTGTTATGTGTGCATGTGTGTGGGGAGGGCATTGCATTATGGGTGTGGGCACGCGCGCACGTGCTGTTGTGTGCGCACATGCCCTTTTGGCACCCGAGCAAAAAAAGGTTCACCATCACTGATGTAGACAATTTGAGCAATAAATCTATTTAATTGAACCTTCACGTATGGACCTGGTCTTTCGCGCGTAACAGGTGCACATTTATTAGACATGCATTGAAACAATAAATTATAATTAATAAAATGTTTAAAGTGATCGCAAAGACAAAATAATTAACTGCTTAAAGATTATTAAGCTATAGAGGAGGTGTTTAGTTGATGCAATGATCTGTGTTTGCTGTTTAGAAGGAGGCAATTAATTTATAGTTAATTTGGACTGGCGATTTTTGTCGTTGCAATGCTCAGACTTTACGCTATGACGCAAGTGTTTGAGTAAATGCATGTTACAACATGTTACTAATCTCTTTCACCGTATAAGCACACATGTATCTTACTTTATTTGTTTCTCATGTGCTGAGTTATCTTTACACTTAATCTAGTTTATTGTTAGGCTGTGTATAAGCTTGTTTTCAGGGCTGGAAAAATGTAGCTTTTCAATCCCTATCAATCCAAAATTGCTCATATTTTATCTGTGTTAGAGATAGCGGGTGTCTTAGGTAGTTGATGCAATTTGAGTAAAAAATGCAGATGTTCCAAGCAGCAGAGCAGAAGAAAGCAGTGAAGGAAAAGAGAAGGAAAAAAATGAGGATAATTCTAAAAATGAAACCATATGAGAAGCGACAAATTTGTTGGTAAATGGCTGTCCTGTTTTAGAACTGGATTTCATAAAAGATAGGAACTAATTCATCCTTCATTGTTTGAAATTAATGTTTAGCTCCTTTTTCGAGGCTTACCGTATTTTTCGGAGTATAAGACGCACCTTTTTCCTCCCTAAAAGTGGCTGAAAATTTGGTTGCGTCTTATACTTCGAATGTAGCTTTTTTTTCCAGCCCTAACTAGATGCTAACAGATCTTCCCAGCTCTTATCTTGCAGGCTCTTTCATTGTTACTCTCTCAGAAGAATGTTTTTCCAGCCCTAAGTCTTTGCAGGGTTTTTTTCATTGCTCTACTTGCTCTGACTAAGTTTTTTTCTAGCCCTAACTAGGTGCTAACGATCTTCCCAGCTCTTACTGGCTTGCATGCTCTTTCATTGTTACTCTCTCAGAAGAAGGTTTTTTTAAAGTCCTAACCAGGGGATAAAATAATGTGCTGAAGCTGACCAGACTAAGAATGCTAGCCAGATGAATACCTGGTGGACAGATTGTTTTCCCCTATTTTCCTCCCCAAAAACTAAGGTGCATCTTATACTCCGGTGCGTCTTATACTCGGAAAAATACGGTAATCTGTTGATTGTTCATATTTGTTAATGGATACATTCAATGTATATGTATGCAGCTCTAATGAGCACACAATTCCAACCATTCACAACCGTTGTTGCTGGTAAGTTATCTTAACCGCATTTCCTCAAAAAAAAATTCAGATTCCAAGAAGATAATAAAATTAATGCATGGAGATTTGTCTTCTGGAGAGGGGGAAAAATAAGTGGTTTTGTTATTAACCTTGCAATGAAGAAAAACGACTGCAAAATGTTAATTGTCTTAAACTCATCTGCTTTAATTCCAGGCGGTAAGGGTAATATTTCTCCTCAGTTTATTGAAATAAGAATAGCAACACATTAAAAGGCCATTATCTTCCTACTTGTTTTCTTGAAGTTCTAAAGAAAAGATGACTCATTCCAAAAGTCACATTTAAGATGCTTTTAATTCATGAGTAAAGTAGCATTTTGAAAGTTTATTGGCAAAAATTCCACAACTCCCCAGAAGTCTTTAAAACAATGGAAAACAGTAGTTCCCAACCTATGGTAAAGAGTATCACAAATGAGATTGAGAAGCTGTTTAGGAAGGATTTGTTACAAGTCTTTAATTCAGTTTTTCTAAATCAATGAAAATTAAAAAAAATAAACTCTCTGCATCTTGATGTCCTTTTTAGCAGAGATGGACTTTTTATTTCTATCCAATGAAGGAGCTCTGGTAGGACTTCAGCAAATTTAACTCGGCAAGCAAAGGAAAAGAAGGAGGAATATAATCAGTCAAGAAACTGAGAAAGAATAACAGAGCAAGGAGGAAATTATGTCTTTGAGTTGGTTTTCAGCAGACCAGATACTAATTATACAGGAATGACAGAATAACAAGAGTTGGAAGTGACGACGTGAGAATAAATCCTCACAGAGGCGAAATAGATCTTTTCCCCGGAATTCTGACATTAGAAAAGAAACCGCAGTTTAAAGGTCTAAGTAAAAATATTTATTTCGGTACAAAAACAATAAATCTCATTAACTACATGCCTGATATAAAAGTAGGTCTTCCTTCAATGGAAGCCAGGAACAGAAGGAGAGATCGGAGAAAGGAATGCACACCTGCGTACAAGAACATATTAATCACGTGCTCAGGAATAAACCATTATAATGAATAGGGATGCAGCTCCCTGCATATACATATAACAGGCAATAAATCACTGCGTGACAGGAAGGGACCTTGGAGGTCTTCTAGTCCAACCCCCTGCTCAAGCAGGAGACCCTGTAGTACATTTCAGACAAATGGCTGTCCAGTCTCTTCTTAAAAACCTCCAGTGATGGAGCACCCACAACTTCTGGAGGCAAGCTGTTCCACTGGTTAATTGTTCTCACTGTCAGGAAATTTCTCCTTAGTTCTAAGTCGCTTCTCTCCTTGATTCATTTCCATCCGTTGGTTTTTGTCTTACTTTCGGTGCTTTGAAGAATAGGTTGACCCCTTCTTCATTGTGGCATGAATATTGGAAGACTGTTATCGAGGGCCAGGGGTGACAGGATAGCAGTCATTCAGATAGCAGGAGAAAATAATCATCAAATACATATGACATCTCCCTGTTCTTAGAGACTTGTAATGAGCAGCCAATCCAAAATGATCACCACCCACAATTTCAGCTATATGTAATAAAGAACCACCAATGAATTTTCAGAGGTTTGAGAAGTTGGGTTGAATATACAAGAAGCGAAGAGTTCCACTTGCAAAGGTCAGCACTAAAAACAGGAAGGAGAGATGCCTCCAATTGAGGAACAGAGAAAGAAATGAATTTTTTTTGAAGTCATTAGATTCAGGAAATGTCAGTCAGTCTATGTGCACATTAGTCACAGATGAAGACAACATTGGAAGGAATGCATAAAGGAATGTTTAAAACGTTTGGAGACTCGGGTCAAGGCTTGTTAATGGCTGAATCTAATATGCTTTTTCCATTTAATAATGTTTTGATTTCTTCTTCTTCTTCTTCTTCTTCTTCTTCTTCTTCTTCTTCTTCTTCTTCTTCTTCTTCTTCTTCTTCTTCTTCTTCTTCTTCTTCTTCTTATTATTATTATTATTATTATTATTATTATTATTATTATTATTATTGTTATTATTATTTAGTTGCTTTAGTTGCAATTGCTCGGTTTATAAACCATTTTACTGTGCCTAGGGATGAGGCTAGAACATTAGTACGTATGTACTGGTAATATGCATTTTCTTGTTTAATGCAAATGATTATTTAATGCATAAACGATTATGCAAATGATATTACTGATAATATGCATTTTGGATGACTTGTCAATCATGTCCCTTATAATTCCAGGGAATTAAATCATTACATTTCCATGGTTATGAATTGGAGCCTTTCCATATCCTTGCTGGACCAACGAGGGTAAAAGGACCCAGTTTTCACTTAGATTCATAGCCTGCTTTTCTTTCAAGAGGCGAAGGGGGCTTCCATAGCGATTTATTTTCATTTTCTCCTGATATAGCAAATGTTTTGACGTAGGTTGGGCTGAGAAGGATTGGTCCAAAATTACTTAAGTGGGTTTCCACAGCTAACAGCTGACTTGATCCTGGATTTCTCCATTTCTAATCCAACCGCATCATCCGGGTGTTCCTCTTTTTTTGGCTCGTAATCTGTAGGGAAAAAATTGATCTAACTTGGAGACATGACCCGATACAAGGTGTGCGAAGGCCCGAAGGTCCTCCACAAATAAATTCTGCAAAGGTGTAGAGGAGTTGAGCCCATTTTAGCAATGCAGTAAATGGATAGAGCAGCAGCGATTTCTTGCAACGTGTCTGAAACAGCATTAAATGGCTTACAGCAAAAATTGCAAGGCAGTTGTTGCGACTTTTAAGGAGACGTTTCTATTTGAATCACCAGCATTGCAATGAAAAGCTAGAGCTGCATTAATAAGAGAACGGGGGTATCTTTTTTTTTCCAAGGTTGTGTTTTATTGTCTGACCGTAGAAGAAAACATTGTGCTGTGTTTTAAATAATAGTTTCCCCAACCTGTAATGAAGATATTGAATATAATGCTTGATGGTCTACTTATTTGATACCTTTTGCAAAGAGATTGATGGAACTGGGTATGTCTAGTTTAATGAAGAGAAGGACTAGGATATGATGGCAGTCTTTCAAATATCTGAGGGGGCGCCAGAAAGAAGGGGGGGGTCAACCTATTCTCTAAAGCACCTAAAAACAAGACAAGACAAGCAACGGATGGAAACCAAGCAAGGAGAGATCCAACCTGGAACTAAGGAGGAATTTCCTGACAGTTAGAACAATCCGTCGGTGGAACGACTTGCCTCCAGACGTTGTGGGTGCTCCATCATTGGAGGTTTTTAAGTAGAGATTGGACAGCCATTTGTCTGGAATGGTATAGGGTCCCCTGCTCCAGCAGAGGATTGGACTGGAACAGTGGCCCCCAACCTGTTGGGCACCAGGGACCGGTTCTGTGGACAGAGGTTTTCTCGTGGACTGAAGGGGGTGTGGTTTCACATGCTGCCTGGACTAGAAGACCTCCGAAGTCTCGTCCTCTTCTCTCCTCTCCTCTCCCTCTCCCTTTCCCTCTCCCTCCTCCTCCCTCTCCTCCCCTCCTCTCCTCTCCTCCCCCTTCCCTCCTCTCCCTCTCCCTCCTCCTCCCTCTCCTCCCCTCCCCTCCTCTCCTCTCCTCCCCCTCCCCTCCTCTCCCTCTCCCTCCTCCTCCCTCTCCTCCTCTCCTTTCCTCCTCCTCCTCCTCCCTCCCCTCCTCTCCTCCCCTCCTCTCCTCCTCCAGCCTCCCCTCCTCTCCTCTCCCTCCCTCATCCTCCCCTCCTCTCCTTTCCTCCTCCTCCCCTCCTCCCCTCCTCTCCTCCTCCTCCTCCCCCCTCCCCTCCCCTCCTCTCCTTTCCTCTCCTCTCCTTTCCTCCTCCTCCTCCCTTTTCTCCCTTCCTCCTCCTCCCCCCCCCCTCCTCTCCTCTCCTCTCCTTTGCTGTTCTTCAGGAACTCTTGCTGACATTTCAATGGCTTCTTTTTTCTTGTTCCCATTCTCTCTCTCTTTTTTTTGAGCCTAGATAGGAAAACTCTGCATTGACAACTGCATGAAGTTTTACGGCGTCAGCATCACCTACAGCTTAGAGAGTCCGAATGTCAGCTGCTACGCGGTGGAGGTGGCTCCAAGCCACGATGACAAGTACGGAATTCTCTATGTGAACAATTCAGCCGTGCTGCAGAGCCCCGAGTGCAGAGAAATCCACTACCCTGTGCTGGCTAAAGAGGAGTGGAGCAGGAAGGAAGCTTACACTCATCTTACTGTCATGCTTGAAGGATCACGTAAGACTTTTGCTGCTTCTAGAAAGCTGAAGTTTGGTTACCCTTGAATAGGAGGGTGGAGTTAGTTGACACACAACAGACCCTGCAAGTAAAGAACGAAGGAATGTTTACCCCTTGTCCAGTTCTTGCTGGTATTGCCACAAAGATTTGCATGATGAAATTTTCCCCTGCTCTAAACCACTTGTTCCCTTTCACTTGTGAAACAAATTAATAATTGAAGTTCCTAAGGGCAAGACTCTCGTACAACTTCTTTTATTGTTCAGTGAGTTAAATAAGTCAACTTCGTTTAGGCTTTTACACAAGAGGAAATACATATATAGCAATAGCACTTAGACTTATATACCACTTCACAGCCCTCTCTAAGAAGTTTACAGAGTCAGCCTATTGCCCCCAACAATTCTGGGTCCTCATTTTACCAACGTAGGAAGGATGGAAGGCTGAGTAAAGCTTGAGCCGGTCAGGATCAAACTCTTGGCAGTGGGCAAAGTTAGCCTGCTATACTGCATTCTAACCACTGTGCTACCATGGATGGATGGATGGATGGATGGATGGATGGATGGATGGATGGATGGATGGATGGATGGATGGATGGATGGATGGATGGATGGATGGATGGATGGATGGATGGATAGATAGATAGATAGATAGATGATTGATAGATGATTGATAGATGGTAGATATATGATAGATAGCAATAGTTCTTAGAGTTATATCCCACTTCACAGTGCTTTACAGCCCTCTCTAAGCAGTTTACAGAGTTAGCATCTTGCCCCCAACAATTCTGGGTCCTCATTTTACTGACCTCGGAAGGATGGAAGGCTGAGTTAACCTTGAGCCGGTCAGGATCGAACTCCTTGCAATGGGCAGAATTAGCCTGCAATACTGCCTTCTAACCATTCTGCCACCACAGCTGTATTGTTAGAAGCCGTTTAGCTGAGAGATAAGCACAGAGTCCTGGATTGTAGAGCCTCAATTTAGAAAAGAAGTACCAGTTCATTCACAATTGTGTAATGTCTGATAGAAGAGGTTCCTGGATGAAAGTCCGAGCAAGTGGCAGTACCTAACACATTTTGGCTGGTCTTTAAAAAGCCAAGTAGAACAATCAACGTTGTTGATCCTTGAATGGGAGGTCTCCAGAAGGTTTAGGACAGAAGACTACAAGATCAGGGGGAGAAAAAAAAACCTGAGAATAGAATAAGAACAGAACAGAATAGAACAGAAGAGTTGGAAGGGACCTTGGAGGTCTTCTATCTCCAACCCCCTGCTTAGGCAGGAAACCCTATAGCCTTTCAGACAAAAGGCATAAGTAAACTGGGTGTCAGTGAAGATTCTCAGCCACCCAGGTAGAATTGTCTGGAAGTTGAATCATGGCCACTGGACTTTTTTTCTATTTTGGTTTGAAATGTTTTGGTGCTTCACCCAGAGCTGAAGGCTAGACTGGGAAGTCATGAAAACATCCCAGAAGAAGGAAAGAAGTCACCAAAGAAGTTGTATCATGCCCCATGAAGTCAATCACTGGCTGAAGACTTTTCTATGTCGGAGAAGGGCACATAAAGACTGGAGGCAGAATCAAGAGAGGACTCCGCCTAGAATCGTTACATGTCCACAAACACTGCAAGTTCAGCCCCCCTTGATGATCTGTCCCCAGTTATGAACGTATCAAAAACACACAGTTTGAACGAACTTAGTTTAATGAATGAACCACTGCTAATAACTGGCTTAGCAGTGGCAAACACACAAATCAAAAGAAGCAATCCGTTCTTGTTAATTCGACTTCATTAGCAGTTGGCGTAAGTTAAATCAGTCTTAGCTCAAAACAAAGGCAATTAGTTCTGGTTATCACACATAATGTTTGAAGTCTTGGCCAAATGCCCAGGAGACTTTCTTGATAAGAAATCCAAAGCAGGGAAACAGGACTTCGCGATACAAAGGCACGAAAGATATCCGAATCTGAATTATTGTTTCCTGCAGCTTTCCAGCTGCCTTTACTGTTCTTAAATAGACCAGGGGAGGGGCCAATTAGCCCCCAGTCTTACTCCCGAGGAGACCTCCTCTGGAGTAACCCTTCCTGCCTCTTGGCAGCCCTGCATGCTCTTGCATTCAGGAAAGGAGTAGCCCCTCCTTTCTCCTCACTGCCAAGAGGTGCTGTAGGTTCCAAAGGCCCTGGCTGCACAGGCTGCTGGCGGGCCACAACACTTGAATTCCACTAATTCTTACCTAGCACCTAGTCAGAGTTAGGTAAGAGTTAGTCCACTAACTCGTACCTAGCACCTAGTCAGCAATGTAGTGCTGACCGCTTGTTAACTAGATTTTTGTGAGTAGACTCGAGCAATAAACCTTCAGAACTGGAACTTAACGCGTGATCCTTATTTTTCGTGTCTGACATTAGTGGGTTATGAGAAGGATTTCTGCAACATGAGGGTGACAGTGATACCACTGGTGTTCTTTCTCTCCTCAGTTATACATAATGATAAGAACTGTCCAGACTCCTGTGCTACGAGCAAAAGGCGACCGGAGTGTGAAGAATGTGGAGGTGTTGGAGTACTGATGGGAAAATGCCAGTGGAGGCAGGGAAGCGGGAAAGGTATGTTTGCATATTTGAAAATCTGCCTTAGGGCCTGTACCACATGTGCAGCAAACACAGCTTTGTAGAATGTGTGCGATCAACCTTTCCCACACCCTTTTTTTCCTTTTTTTTGAGATCAACTGACTGTTGATCTATTGGTTGTGACAAGAATTGGCTGACCGGTTTGTCATCCAAGCCCGATATAGGCAGGGGTGGGCTTCAAAAATTTTAGCAAGGGGTTCTCTGCCCGGTTGCTGGATGGGCATGGCCATGGTGGGCGTGGCCTAGTCGGCCTCCTGCATCACAGAGGGGGGGCATTTTTGCCCTCCCTGGGCTCCAGAGGCTTTCCTCAAGCCTCTGGGAGGGCGAAAACAGCCTCCCCAGGCTCCGGAGGCCCTCTGGAGGCTGAAAACGGGCCCGTTTCCGGCCTTCCGAACTTCTGGTAGGCCTGTTTTTCGCCCTCCCCGAGCCTCCGCGCGCGCCCTGCACTTACCTGTATCCAAAATGGGCCGTGTGGGGACTCCTGGGAGGGGCGTGGCGTGGTGGGCGTGGCCATCCAGGAGTGGGATTTGGGGGTTCTCCAAACTGCACAGAATCTTAGCTAGAGGTTCTCCTGAACCCCTGCGAACCCCCAGCAGCCCACCCCTAGATATAGGCTGAGAGAAACTTGTTTAAAGTCACCCAGCCGGATTTTATGCCTAAAGCGGGACTAGAACTCACAGTCTCCCTGGGGATTGGCCCACAGTCAACCAGCTGGCTTTCATGCCTAAGGTGGGACTAGAATTCACAGTCACTCAGCCGGCTTTTATGCCTAAGGTGGGACTAGAACTCACCGTCTCCCTGGGGATTGGCTCACAGTCACCCAGACGGCTTTTATGTTTAAGGCGGGACTAAAACTTACTGTCTCCCTGGGGATTGGCCCACAGTCACCCAGCCAGTTTTTATGCCTAAGGTGGGACTAGAACTCATGGTCTCCCTGGGGATTGGCCCACAGTCGCCCAGACGGCTTTTACACCTAAGGCGGGACTAGAAGTCACTGTCTCCCTGGGGATTGGGCCACAGTCACCCAGCCGGCTTTTATGCCTAAGGCGGGACTGGAACTCACCGTCTCCCTGGGGATTGGCCCACAGTCACCCAGCCTGCTTTTACACCTAAGGCGGGACTAGAACTCCCAGTCTCCCTGGGGATTGGCCCACAGTCACCCAGCTGGCTTCCATGCCTAAGGCGGGACTAGAACTCACCGTCTCCTGGATTGGCCCAATGTCACCCAGCGTTGTAATGTTGTATATGAACTGTGGGGTCCGTGGTGCTCTCTGAGCGTGGTGGTTTCATTACCCAACTAGAGGTAACGTCATCAGGGCATATGAACTAAATAGCACCGTGACTATATTATCATTGCAAAAGAAGCTGTGTATTTGAAAAAGAAACCTAAAGTATTACATCACACAAGCAATTAAACTCCCTCAAGAATAGGTTTGAATTGTCTATGCATTGCCGAGCATTCAGAGACCATGTTCTGTTTTTAGGAATAACCACCAACTACTCTACCTGTACTCCAAGCATCAAGACATGTCCGGACGGCATTTGCGATGCTGTAGAAAGCAAAGATAAAAGAATCTGCCCTCAAGATTGCACAAGTATGAAATCTGGACTTTTTAAAAAATTACTATTGGCTTTGATACCTGTTTGGTTTCTTTCTGTCCCTAAGTCAACAGGTGATAGCATCTGGTGGATGACTTTGACTGGGCTCAGGGAGGTAAGACGGATCAGGCCAGAGGGTTGCTTTGATGGACAACTGCTGGAAGAGCTGAAGAAACTTCTTGGATGAGAAGCAAAACGTCTTCAGAGAAAAACCAGAAAGTTTAGTTGCCTCTTGAGGGGGAGGGGGGAAGGAAGGAGGGAACAAGGAGAGATTCAACCTAGAAATAAGGAGTGAACAAGGAGAGATTCAACCTAGAAATGAGAAATTTTCTGACAGTGAGAACAGTCAACCCATGGAACAGAAAGTCAATTTCAGAAGTTGTGGGAGCTTCATCACTGGAAGCTTTCAAGAAGAGACTGGACAGCCAACTGTCAGAAACGGTGTAGGGTCTCCTGCTCGGGCGGGGGGGTTGGTTTAGATGACCTACAAGGTCCCTTCCAACTCTGTTAATCTGTTAGATGCCAGTTTTCTTCCTCAAACTTGCTTCAACTGTTTTGATAAGGCCAAAGTTTCAAATGTTCATTAGGAAAACACCATTTAATTACTGAGCGCTGTGCCTCGGGTAAACCGAGGTGGCGCAGCGGTTAGAGGCAGGTACTGCAGGCCACTTTAGCTGACACTGATCCGCAGGTCAGCGGTTCAAATCTCACCGGCTCAAGGTTGACTCAGCCTTCCATCCTTCCGAGGTAGGTAAAATGAGGACCCAGATTGTTGGGGGCAATGTAAATATACATTGCTTACTGGTGTAAACAGCTTAGAGCAGTGTTTCCCAACCTTGGCCACTTGAAGATGTCTGGACTTCAACTCCCAGAATTCCCCAGCCAGCGAATGCTGGCTGGGGAATTCTGGGAGTTGAAGTCCAGACATCTTCAAGTGGCCAAGGTTGGGAAACACTGGCTTAGAGAGTGCTTGCACTGTGAGGCGGTATATAAATCTCACAAAATAAATAAATAAAAATAAATCTATCTTTGATTTAGGAACCAATATTATTGGAGGTCATCAGAAAGGAAGCCTTGGAACTGGAATCCGGGCAGGACATGGAGTTTGTCACTGTTTCCCAGGAATAAGCTGTTACTGTGCGAAAGATGACATCAGGGGTAAGTCTGAAGTTGTGAGTCTCTCGTCGTATCGCTGGATGCTCTTAGCATTTTGTAGGCGACATTTCTCCACTGCAAATGTATTGCTCAAAATGTAAAAAAGATAGTAGGTCACGAACAGAAATGAGATGAGTGTGTGGGAACCAAAAAACTTTTTTTCCCCCTAGTGTGGATCTCTTCAACACATTACATTGTGTTAAAGAGATCCATGCTAGGAAAAAAAACAGACAAAACACACAGGTCACCACATTACAAAAAAAAAAAGTTGTTGAGACTTTGCAAAAAGCGGAGAGAAGAGCAACTAAGACGATTAAAGGCCTGGAGGCTAAAACGTGTGAAGAATGGTTGCAGGAATTGGGTACAGCCAGTCTAGAGAAAGGAAGAACTAAGGGTGACGTGATAGCAGTATTCCAGTATTTGAGGGGTTGCCACAAAGAAGGGGGGTCAACTTATTTTCCAAAGCACTAGAAGGCAGGACAAGAAACAATGGATGGAAACTAATCAAGGAGAGAAGCAACCTGGAATTAAGGAGAAACTTCCTAACAGTGAGAACAATTAACCAGTGGAACAGCTTGCCACCAGAAGTTGTGGGCGCTCCATCACTGGAGGTTTTTAGGAAGAGACTAGACAGCCACTTGTTTGAAATGGTAGGGGTCTCCTGCTTGAGCAGGTGGTTGGACTAGAAGACCTCAAAGGCCCCTTCCAGCTCTATGCTGATTGATTGAACACGAGGGGAGATTTTAATATAAAAGGTACTTTTAATTTAAAAGGCATTCCAAAGTATAGAAAAATGAATGTAACCATATTTATTTCAGAAAGTGTTCTTTCATTGTGGTCATTTCATTCCTTGTCCAATCCTGAGCCAACATTTTACAAGCGAATCCCAAAGGATCTTAACATTGCAGTTTTGCGGGATTCTGAGATGGCTATAATACAATTTGCGTGCTTGTAGTAAATTAGGAATTGTATTACTTGTATGTGATCATTGGTCTTCTGACCCACTTTCTGACACCATGCCTACCCAGCATTTCTAGTCATAATGTAAAGCAAAGCATGCTCCTAAGAGATGGACAAGAAACCCTACTATAGGTTTGCAATCCGTTTGAAGGACAGCCGTATGTACAATGGTGGTTCTGACTCCTTTGATAAAACAAGTTTCACATGGGGACTGATCTTTGTACAGGCAGTCCTTGGGTTACGACCACAATTGAGCCCAAAATTTGTATTGCTAAGGGGGGAGACATTTGTTAAGTGCGTTTTGTCCGATTTTACGACTTTTCTTGCCACATTTATTAAGTGAATCACTGTAGTTGTTAAGTTAGTAACCTGGTTGTTAAATGTGAATCTGGTTTTCCCATTGATTTTGCTGGTTAGAAGGTCACAAAAGGGGGTCACGTGACTCTGGGACACAGCAATTCTCATAAACGTGAATCAGTTGGCAAGCATCCGAGTGTAAATCGCGTGACTGTGGGGATGCTACAGCGGTCATAAGTGTAAAAGATGCTCATAAGTCACTTTTTTTCAGTGCCATTGTAACTTCGAACGGTCACTAAATGAACTGTCGTAAGTCGAGGACTCTATTAGGTAGATCAGCTCTTGGTTTGCAACACAACATGCATACCTCAACTCACAACACTTAACAACTGTGGCAAGAAAGGTCGTTAAATGGGACAAGACTCACGTAACAACTGTCCTGCTTAGTAACAGAAATGTTGGGCTCAATTTTGGTGATAAATTAAGATTTCCCACAGTTAGCAAGATCAGGAGTGAGAGCGGCATGGTGGCCTAGAGGGTAAGAGGCTTACCTCCCACTCAGAAGGTCAAGAGTTCAATCCTAGCTAGCGGCAGATGTTTCTGTCTTCTAGACCGCAAAGTCAAAAGAAATCATCTGTGAACTCCGCATAGGTGTCAGGAAGGGTATCCGGCCAGTAAATGCTCAGCTCCACCCTACCCCGAATTAAGGGATTACAGGATTCTTAAGGGGAGTATTCCCCCATAGAGGCGACACTGGATCTTTTACTTGGAATTCAAATACTTAGAAATAAAACCGAGGTTAAAATGTCTAATAGAAAAATATTTATTTTAGTACAAAACAATATAAAACAATAAATCCTGAATAAACTACATCTTTGCTACGTAACACGTCCTTCCAGGTCGGAAGGCATAACAGATTAATGATTAATGGTGGATAGGAATGTAGACATGCGCAGAACATCATATCACGTGTTCTGCTTGTATTGGGAAGTACCATAGTATTTAGGATAGGGGTGCATCACCCTGCATAGACTCACAACTGACAATATTCACATCATGACAAGGATCATAAAAAGGGAGAGCAAGATCAGGAGCAAAGAGACGAGTCTCAGATATTTTTTCTTTGTTTGCAGAACCTTTTTGTGATGACATGTGCAAAATGGTGATTGCGGGTGGAGTCCTGCTCTCCTTCATTATCTCGGTTATCCTCTCTTCCTACTTCATTCATCGGTACCACAAGAATGCGCCAAAAACACCCATCGCCTCAGCAGAGATGACCTTCCGGCGGCCAGCTCAGGCCTATCCCATCAACTACTCATCCAATAATGTCCGTCGACCATCGATGGACTCCGAGAACCAAATGTCAGTAGATGCATTTAAAATACCTGTAAGTTCTTTTCGTTTTCAGCTGCTTAATGAGGAAGATATCTTGCCCGGGTTTTATCTCAGGCTTTGCCTCTCATTGCAAGACAGCGTGTCTCTGAGGGACGTAGAAGGTGGAGGAGGAAAGGAATGTAACAAAAAAAAAAGGTTTTAATAAGATTTTTGGAACGATTCATTAATTTTACAGCCCACTGCTTGGTACAAAGTAAAACGCACTAACCAAGTTTCAGAAAGATCACTGGTAAATCTCAGCTTACTATTGGGGATAAAAAAAGATGAAGTACTTTTCTAGAATATTTTTTGCTTGTGAAACAGGAGCAGTTCCTGAGTTTATTCTCAAGCAGATTGGAGTGTGTGTGTGTGTGTGTGTGTGTGTGTGTGTGTGTGTGTGTTGCCTGATGTTAACGTATACTTAGTCTAACACTGCAGTCACGCCTTTTCTTTTCTTTTTCTTTTTAAACAACCATGATTTTCTAAGGAGAGATTAAAGTTTTGGGTTTTGTTTTTTTTTAGCAAAAATAATCCCTAGTTTCCAACAGGCAAATTTATTTAAATTTTAGTTTTAAAAACTAAAGTGCAAAATGCATTCGAAAAGCTTTGGCATTTGTATCTTCATTTGTATTCCTTTGGGGAAAAACTGTCTGTGTGTGTGTGTGTGTGTGTGTGTGTGTGTGTGTGTGTGTGTGTGTGTTTGTGTCTGTCTGTCTGTCTGTCTGTCTCTCTCTCTTTCCCTCCCTCCCTTCCTCTCTCTCTCTCCCTCCCTCCCTGCCTCCATCCACCCACCTACAATATCTATCTATCTACCGGTATCTACAGTGTATGTCTGTCCGTCCGTCCATCCATCCATCCATCTATCCATACACACACACACACACACACACACACACACACACACACACACACACACACACACACACACACACACCCTATCTACTCTACCTATCTATCTATCTATCTATCTATCTATCTATCTATCTATCTATCTATCTATCTATCTATCTATCTATCTACTTACCTACCTACCTACCTACCTACCTACCTACCTACCTATCATCTATCTATCATCTACCAACTGTCTGTGTCTGCCTGCCTGCCTGCCTGCCTGAATCATTATAGAAAGCTATTTGTGGGCAAGAAAAGCTACTGCTAGCAAAAACTACCTTGGACTCTCAGATCTCATCAGGCTGGATGGTCAGCTTGATTCAAAAAAAGACCTTTTCATCTAGAAAGTTTTTTCCCAGCAATAATCCATCTACCTTCATCTTAGTTGTAGTTTTAATTTTTCCCAAGCAATCTAGTGAGCTTTAATCAAACAACTCCTTTAACTTTATTTGCCATTGGGTTCCATGCCAAAATTTTATACAATAAAGCAATTGCTTGAGAGAGGCACATGCAGGGGGGGGTGGGGCAAACATAATTTCTGGCTGCATTCACATTTTTTAAATAAAACAACAGTATAAAGAGATGTTTGTGTTTCTAAAAGATACATATATCAGGGTATTTCCATTCTTTTTTTTAAAAAAAAGTGTATGTTAAAGAAAGTTGCATATAAAAATTCTCAACGTGTTTGGTGCTCTGAGCCTTGCGTTTTCTTGCAGACATTTCATTACCAAACTAGGTAACTTCATCAGTGCAACCCTCAGGTACAAATAAGCTCTTCTGTTGGTTAAAAATTCAATATATAATGGAGGTGTGCATGTAACAGCTAACATGTTTTATTTATCCCCTCTATTTCTGATTGATAAATAGAATTATTTTCCCTCGTGGGTGGCTTAAAAGCAAACATTAGAAAAAAGTGGAATGGATTAAGAAGTCAGGAACTTTAAAACTAACGTGGCCTAGAGTTAATACATTGATATACTAGCTGATTAAACAGAATGTTCATGGATTGCAATTAGATGTTAAGTGGAAGACTGAAATATTCTCTAAAGCAGAAGTGTCAAACTCAAGGCCCGGGGGACGGATCTGACCCGCGGGGCTGCCCTGGAAACAGCAAAGGACCAGCCCGCAGTGTCTCTGCCAGCCAAAACTGTCATGTAGTGAATATTGTCAGTTGTATGTCTATGCAGGGTGATGCACCCCTATCCTAATATTATAGTACATTCCATTACAAGCAGGATACGTGATGTGATCTTATATGCATGTGTGCATTCCTGATTCTCCATTGTTCTTTTGTGGTTTGACTCTGACCGGGAGCGGTCGCATTTATTTAGCAAGAATATAATTATTCAGAATTTATTGTTTTTGTACCGAAATAAATATTTTCTATTAGACTTTTACCTTCGGCTTTATTTCTAAATGTCTGAGTTCCGAGAGAAAGATCAACATCGCCTCTATGGAGATTTATTCTCCTTAACAAAAACGGAGCTTGGGAGGGCTGTGTGTGGCTCTCCCAAGCTTCATTTTTGCTGGCAGAGGGTTGCAGGAGACCGTGGTAGCTGAAAACGGAGCTTGGGAGCCCGTTTTTGTTGGCAGAGTGTTTGGGCCGCCGCAGGCGCCCCTGACATGAGTGACGTCGAGCTGGCCACACCCACCCTGGCCACTCCCACCCCCGAGGTCAAACACAACCCTGATGCGATCCTCAATGAAATCGAGTTTGACACCCCTGCTCTAAAATAAAGTTGAGTGTTATTATTAGCAAATCTCAAGTTTCCATGTGCATTTTGTGATCCGACCATATTAAGCCTGTATGAACAGCAAACATTCCACATGTTTCTGTTCATTAACAATAGTTTATTTGTTAGTTATGTGCTTTTTGATAGAGGGCACAACACATGATTGCTTGTTCTACAGGAAGGAGCAATTGGATTACAGTTAACTAGTTTTTTCTGAAGCCTGCAATCAATTATTTTAATGTTTCCTAGCAACCCCAGCCAGCAATTTCCCCTTGCAGCTGCTAACAACTGTGCCAGTGCAATATATCAAATTTAGTTCTTCGCGGGAGAAGAAATGTCATTGTTTAAATGAAAGCAAGATTTGATTTGGTTTTTAAGAAGCAAATTGGGATCCGGTTGTCATAGTCACCCATTTCGGTCTTGAATGATACACACACACACACACACACACACACACACACACACACACACACACACACACACACACACACACAACTATTTGCTTTACAATACTTAGCTCTATAAATAGCCTCCAAATGGTGAAGGCACAAGGAGTTGGCTCCAACTTCATTTTCAGACTGTATTAGATGTGTTAAGCTTGCATGCTTGTTACTTGTTTGTCTTCTCAATCTTCCTTGATTTTCCAAGAGGTCGGTGGTACAGCTGCATGACTGATAAAGGAGAATATTTGGAGTCAGAGTTGAAATGAGGGGTCTGTTGTGGTCCGCCAGCGGCTTGTGGAGCTGGCAGCAGAGACAGACAGCGAGGAGGCTGGGGAGGAACATGGGCCAGCCCTGCAATCTGGAGAAGGCTCTGTGCCGGAGCCAGAGATGGGGCCCGGGCCATCTGGGAGTTCTGTGCTGACTCCAGAGCCTCCAGAGGCTGACATGAGTGAGGCAGAGGAACAGGAGGAGCCTGTTCCCAATGCGCGCATGCGCAGAGCTGCCAGAAGGCAAGAACAGTTACAGAGGAGAAGAACTACTCGGAAGTAAGACTTGGAGATGATTGGCCCCTCCCATAGGATATAAAAGTGGAGCAACCGGATGTGCTCGTTGCAGGAAGCAACTTAGTTCAATTCTGGTTGGTGCAACTCAACAGCTCCGTTCTGACTCTGTGTTCTGTTTGGCCTTGCAAAGTTCCTTGCCAGTTAGGTCTTTGGCAGCCTGTCGAGAGATAAAGGTTGGTGCTTATCAGCCTTCTTCCAAAAGACTGTGGCAGACTTCTGTCACACTAATTAACATTGTTTGGGACTTATTATGGCTGTGAATGAACATAATTCACAGCCGTTGAAATAAAAAGAGGTTTTTTGGGGACTACGTTTGTGTTTTATGATTTATCAGGAAGCCTAGGTCAGACCAGGGTCCTCTCTGAGCTTGCTTGTTTTCTTGCAGACATTTCATTACCAAACTAGGTAACATCATCAGTGCTGTTGTAGTCATTGAAAAAAGTGGCTTATAACCGTTTTTCACGCTTAACAACCGTGGCAGCATCCCCATAGTTATGTGATCAAAATTCAGACGCTGGGCAACTGACTTGTCCCGGGGTCATGTGCTCCCCTTTTACGACTTTCTGACAAGCAAAATCCACGGGGAGAGCCAGATTCACTTAACAACCGTGTGTGACTTACCTTAACAACTGCAGTGATTCACTGAACAACGGTGGCAAGAAAGATCGTAAAACAAGGCAAAACTCCTTTAGCCCCTGTCTCGTTTGGCAACACAAATATTGGGCTCAATCACGGTCGTAAGTCCGGGACTTATTAAAGGTTTTAGGTGCAATAAAAAGAACTGTATCCCATCTCAGTGAAGCAATTTTCCCACTGGAATGTACGGCATAAATTAACATTTCTATTGAAGGCGGACTCTCCTCCCCTGGTAAGGGCTTTCACTCGCTATCTTAATAGGATGACAGCAATACGAGCCGGCTACATTGAAAAGAATTCCATTGATTGTAAGAAAGATGAGCTGAGTTAGAGACGAGATATTTTATTTGGGTTATCTAGTTTTAGAAATTTAGTTATTGAATTTTGATATTGTTGAATTTTGATGTCGTGTACCATATATATTTTCGTGCGGTTCTTTCTGTACCTGTTTGTTCTGTGTTTTCTTTTTTCTTTTTTTTTTTTTTGAAAAGGCCTTCGGGCTATTCAATAAATGTACTGTACCAAGTAACTCTGAAGAACTGAAAAAGTGAAAAAGAAAACATAAACAGCCCGAAAGTGCAAACCATGAGTATTTAGGTATTAAGAGCAGATGTTTTCCATGGAAGCCTTGTATGTTATTTGTTTGTATTTATTCGTAGCTTCCCAGAACAGAAAAGCAATTGTCTAGGATGAATAAGGTAGCGTCTCAAAAGAGTCGTCCTTCCCCTTTGAGTTCCACAAATCGGCACAAACTGTGTTTACAAACACCCTGTTGGCACCAAGAATACTGACAGGATTTAGGCAGATTCCAGCATAATTGTCACTTACTATTTATAAATGTTAAGTTCTTCCTGTCAAACCTTCTGCAGTTGCAAAATGTAGACCTGGGAACTATCCCAATCAGCCACCGTGGACTGCAGTGGTGGGTTCCTACCAGTGTGGTCCACTCTATAGCACCGGTAGTGGCCCGCTGGTGACGTCACAGTACCGGTGCGGTCGGTTGCCGGTGCCTGGGCGCTGCCATTAAAAAAATTTAAAAAAAATTTTTTTTTTTAAATTCTGCGCATGCCCAGAAGCCGAGCTTCCGGCATTGCGCATGCGCTGCCTTCCTACCCCACAGTGAGTCCAAGCAGGGGAGGATGGTTAAGGGAGCTCATGAGACGCTGAAAGAACGGGCGGCAGGAGCTATCTCCATTCCCCTCCCTTCAGCAGTCCGAGAAGCCACGAACGCGCGGTGATGATCCTAGGCATTGTCGCACATTTGAGGCTTCTCGAGCTGCTGAGGGGAGGGGGAATGGGCAGCAGGACCTATCTCAGTTCCCCTCCCTTCAGCAGTCCGAGAAGCCACGCCCACCCAGTCACATGGCTGCCAAGCCACACCCACAAAATAAGCCACACCCACAGAGTGGTAGTAAAAAAATCAGGAACCCATCCCTGGTGGACTGTGTGTTTTAAGGTCACAGCACAGGCACGCTGCTTAAAGCAACAACAACAATAACAACAACAACCCTCTTAATTTGGCCAAGTCTGGTATAGATAGTAGATCCACCGCTCTTTATCCCACAGACAGGACCACTTTCTTGTGGTTATGTCCTGTTTTTATTTTATCTTTTCCCCCTATTTTCATCTCAGGCCATGGATCTCAACCTTCAAGGTTAGGAAAATCTAGGCCTACCATGTTGCGCTCTGGGGACCCATGGTTGTAAGTCACAATATGTTGTAGTTATGGTGGGCCACCAGTGGGATGGTGCCATCCGGTTTTTAAGCAGAATCCTGTGATCCAATGGCATCCGTTTGAATTTTCGATCTTTAGCAGGGGGTTGGACTGGAAGACCTCCAAGGTCCCTTCCAGCTCTGTTCTTCTGATTGGCGTTTCATTATCCAACTAGGTAATATCATCAGGGCAACAAGGACCCTTCGACAATATTAATCTTGTCATCTGAAAGAGAGAAAGATACACCTGTCAGGTGCATCTACCAGATGTTGCTCGGTTTTGGATTTGTTCATCTTTCTCCTCTTCCTTTTCTCTATAGGAAGATCCTAAGTGGGAATTTCCTCGGAAGAACCTGGTGCTCGGCAAGACTCTCGGCGAGGGAGAATTTGGAAAAGTTGTCAAAGCAACAGCCTTCCGGCTCAAGGGCAAAGCTGGCTACACCACGGTGGCGGTGAAAATGTTGAAAGGTAGGTTCTCCCTGGGAAATTCTGAGAATAATTTGATAAGGAAAACAGCCGTCTTATTTCTGTTCCGTAGCTGTCTACTTATGAGAGAGAGAGAGAGAGAGAGAGAGAGAGAGAGAGAGAGAGAGAGAGAGAGAGAGAGAGAGAGAAAATTCAAACTTACAAAGAACTGATAAAGAAATAAAGGGAGTCTAGTATAGATCTATTTCAAGCTATTTAGCTCTCATCAGCTAGCCATACCCTTCTAGGATTCGAATCTGGGCTGCTTGCCTTGTTAGGCAGTGCTTTTACCCTCTAAGGAAGCAGTATGCTCCCTCCCATATTTGGGTATACCAGGTGACTCGGCAGAAAAACATTATATTATATAATAGATTATATATATATATCACCTTTAAAGTGGGAATTCAAGGTGGCATGTTTGAGATTCATCCCTAATTTTATTCAGGAAAGAACAAACTACACCGTGTGCACAACTATTAGGCAAGTGAGTATTTTGACCATATCATCATTGTTATGCATATTTTCCACCTCCAACCTGTATAAACTGGAATGCTTAGTTGGCATAAGCATATCAGGTGATGTGTATTTGTGTAATGAGGGAGGCTGTGGCCTAAGGAGATCAACACCCTATATCAAGGTGTGCATATTTATTAGGCAGCTTCTTTTCCTCAGGCAAAATGGGCAAAAAAAAAAGAGATGTAACTGACTCTGAAAAGTCAAACATTGTAAAAAGTCTTTCAGAGGGATGCAGCACTCTTGAAATTGCTAAGATATTGGAGCACGATCACAGAACCTTCAACCATTTTGTTGCAAATAGTCAACAGGGTAGGAAGAAACGTGTTGAGAGAAAAAGATGCATCTTAACTGCCAAAGATTTGAGAAGAATCAAACACGAAGCTACCAGGGATCCATTATCCTGCAGTGCTGTCATATTTCAGAACTGCAATCTACCTGGAGTGCCCAGAAGTACAAGGTGTTCAGTGCTCAGAGACATGGCCAAGGTAAGGAAGGCTGAAATCCTACAAGACACATAAGTTGAAATGACAAGACTGGGCCAACAAGACACATAAGTTGAAATGACAAGACTGGGCCAAGAAATATCTGAAGACAGATTTTGCAAAGGTTCTATGGACTGATGAGATTAGAGTGATCCGTGACAGACCAGATGGATAGGCCCGTGGCTGGATCAGTAATGGGCACAGATGCCAGCAAGGTGGAGGTCGACTCAGATGCCAGCAAGGTGGAGGTGGGGTACTGGTATGGGCTGGTATTATTGAATCAACTCCCAAACCTACTACCAGTTTGTAGAAGACACTTTCGTCCAGCAGTGATCCAGGAAAAAGTCTGCATCTTTCAAGAAGACAATGATTTTTATGCAGGACAAAGCTCCATCGCATTCATCGAAGTACTCCACTGCGCGGCTAGCCAATAAAGGCCTTAAAGATGAAAGAATTATGACATGCTCCCCCCTTCCTCACCTAACCTAAACCCTATTGTGAACTTGTGGGCCTTCTTACACGGGAGATTTTTTATTTATTTATTTATTTTTGTCAAGTACGTGTTGGTAATATACATAGATATAACATTGTTTATATACATAAGATGGGTACTGATAAGAGGGAACATTAGGACAGGGATGGTAGGCACGCTGGTGCACTTATGCACGCCCCTTACTGACCTCTTAGGAATCGGGTGAGGTCAACAGTGGACAGTCTAAGGGTAAAGTTTTGGGGGTTTGGTGACGAAACCACAATGTCAGGTAGTGAGTTCCAGGCATTTACCACTCTGTTGCTAAAGTCGTATTTTCTACAGTCAAGTTTGGAGCGGTTCACTTTGAGTTTGTATCTGTTGTGTGCTCGTGTATTGTTGTGGTTGAAGCTGAAGTAGTCATTGACAGGAAGGACGTTGTAGCAGATAATTTTATGAGCTATGCTTAGGTTGTGCTGAAAGCGACGTAGTTCTAAGCTTTCTAAGCCCAGGATTTCAAGTCTGGTTGCGTAAGGTATTCTGTTGCGAGTAGAGGAGTGGAGGACTCTTCTTGTAAAGTATCTCTGGACACTTTCTAATGTATTTATGTCCGATATGCGGTGTGGGTTCCAGACAGATGAGCTGTATTCAAGGATTGGTCTGGCGAATGTTTTGTATGCTCTGGTTAGTAGTGTGATATTACCGGAGAAGAAGCTACGTAAGATTAGGTTAACAGTTCTTGAAGCCTTTTTGGCGATGTTGTTGCAGTGGGCTTTGGCACTTAGGTCATTTGATATGAGTATTCCAAGATCTTTGACAGGGTGAGGGTCGTCTGCAAAGTCTTGTCTGTTCAGCTTGTATTTGGTGTTCTGATTTTTTTTGCCAGTGTGTAGGACAGAGCATTTGTTGGTTGAGATTTGGAGATTTATGGTGAAGGAAAACAGTACACCTCACTGAACAGTGTCTGGGAGGCTGTGGTTGTTGCTACACAAAAAGTTGATCATCAACAGATCATCTTTGAACGTCTGACACCAAGTTTTACATGGTCTACCCTGCCTCCTCTTTCCCTCTGGCAGGTCCCATCTTACAGCGTACATTGTTGTGCTTTCCTTTGCAGTGTTCTGTATGCCCTGAAAACGTTAAGATATTGTATGAACCCACAACCCAGTGTGACTGAAGTAGCATGTCAATTGAGGAATCTAGTGGGCCCTTTTATCTTCAACCAACCTCATAATAAGATTTGATTTCCCTGGTTTACTCTCTATATTTTTTTTACATTGTTTGTTTTCATACTATGAAAAGGGGATTGCTATGTGTGTTGGGACTGGTCTTGAAGCGTTATGTGAATTTCGTTGTATGGGTGTACTGTGTATATATGCACAATGACAATAAATCATTATTATTATTACTTCAATGAAATAAAATATAAGTATATTTTACTATGAATTCCAACTAATTAATAGGAGTGTACAGGGGTGGGCTTCAAAATGTTTAGCAAGGGGTTCTCTGCCCGGTTGCTGGGTGGGCACGGCCATTTATTTATTTATTTATTAGTTGCATTTGTATGCCGCCCACTCCACAGAGACTCTTGCATTTGTATGGTGGGCGTGGCCTAGTCGGCCTCCTGCACTACAGGTGGGAGGCGTTTTTGCCCTCCCCGGGCTCTGGAGGCTTTTATCGAGCCTCCGGGAGGGCAAAAATGGCCTCCCCATGCTCCAGAGGCCCTCTGGAGGCCGGAAATTCCCGAACTTCCAGTAGGCCCATTTTTCGCCATGCATCCAAAATGGGCCGTGTGGGGACTCCTGGGAGGGGTGGGGTGGGCGGGGCCACCCAGGAGTGTTATTTGGGGGTTCTCTGAACTGCACAGAATCTTAGCTAGAGGTTCTCCTGAACCCCTTCGAATCCCCAGCAGCCTACCCTTGGGAGTATACCCATGTAAGTGTAAAATCTAAGCAAATATGTCTGTTGATCCCAATCTTTGGGCTTAAACAAGTTTGATTTCTATCCAAATCAAATTTGTGCTTTCCAATTCTTCCCAGTTGTCCTTTCTAAACTCCCCCGTATAACTTCCCTGTGCCTATTCTTTCTTTAACCTCTAATAAATATAATCACCAATGCAGCTTTCTTGGAAAAAGTTTAAATAGATGTGTCACTTTTCACCCAAATGTGTCGGTGCTCTTCCCCCTTGTAATTACTGTGAGTTAGTCATCCTTCATTGACGTTTAGATAACAGTTAAAGATTGTGTAATGCTCAGGAATTGTTCACCTCTACACCTGCCAGGGATGAATGGCCTCGTTGCTGAATTATCTGTCAGGCTGACATGGCTCATGTCACATTGTTCAAAGGGAGGACACAAAACGATCAGACACCATGCGGAGCTCTTGTTCCCTTGAAAATCATTGTAGAAAGTGGAGTTATGAGCCATGGTGGCACAGTGGTTAGAATGCAATATTGCAGGCTAATTCTGCTGACTGCCGGCAGTTCGATTCTCACCGGCTCAAGGTTGACTCGGCCTTCTATCCTTCTGAGGTCGGTAAGACGAGGACCCAGATTGTTGGGGGCAATAGGCTGACTTTATAAACCGCTTAGAGAGGGCTGTGAAGCACTGCGGTGGTGTATAAGTCTAAGTGCTGTTGCTAGTGCTATCGACTCTTCTTTCCAAGGTCGGTAAAACGAGGACCCAGATTGTTGGGGGCAAGAGGCTGACTCTGGTAAACTGCTTAGAGAGGGCTGTAAAAGCACTGTGAAGTGGTATATAAGTGCTACTGCTATTCAGTAGACAGGTAGATCAGTAGTAAAAATGGGCTTTCTGTATGATGTACCTTGGAAGAATAAAAAAACAAAGATGCCAATAAAGAAGAATATTTGTAGCTCGGATGAAATGAGGGGTCCTTGGTGCTCTCTGAGCTTGGGTTTTTTCTTGCAGATGTTTCGTTACCCAACTAGGTAACATCATCAGTGCTAGTAAGGAGTGGGGTTGCTATCTATATTCTAGTGGCTTGCTCTGTCAGTGTTGGTGGGAGTCTATAAAGTGAGAGCAAATACCATTCCTCACCAGCACTGATGATGTTCCCTAGTTTGGGTAATGAAACGTCTGCAAAAAAAAAAAACCAAGCTCAGAGAGCACCAAGACAAACAAAGATGCTTTTTCCATTGCCGGGATTGTGATTATGATCCCTTAAATTTTATATGCCACCCAATTCCAACAGCTCTGGTTTGCAAAAGGATCTTGGAAGTTCCGTGTAAGTTTGATTATTGGACCGGATCAACAGATTTGGGACAGTGTTTTTCAAACTTGGCCTAAGATGTGTGGGCTTCCGCTCCCAGAATTGGAGTTGAATTTAATTCCTTGTTCCAGGTGGGCAACTCTGGGAGTTGAAGCCCACCCGTCTTCCAAGTGGCCAAGTTAGAAAACTACCCATTTAAGGATTTCAAGGCCACAACCAGCATTTTCAAGTGGCCCAGAAGCACAAGGATACGGTGGAGCTAATTAAATTCCACTTTCCCCAAATTAAGATATTGCATCGCCTTAATTTTGGGGCTGTTATACAAGGTTTATAGTATTTAATATAAAAAATAGCTTATATTTGCCATCATGTCATGAAAAGGAGAGCCATTTCTCCACTATTTACATAATACTCTAACGTGTAATTGGTAAATCCTGCCTCAAGCCATAGTTGGGGTCCCTTAATTTGTACCCTATGACTATCATTAAGTGTTGTACCTTATGATTCTTGATGAATGTATCTTGTCTTTTTATGTATACTGAGAGCATATCCGCTAAAGACAAATTCCTTGTGTGTCCAATCACACTTGGCCAATAAAGAATTCTAATTCCAATTCTAATTTTAATCTAATCTAATGTAATCTAACCTTAATAAAAGGTCTCTTCCTGCTCTGTTCCACAGAAAATGCTTCTTCAAGTGAGCTCCGAGATTTGCATTCTGAGTTCAACCTTTTAAAACAGGTGAACCACCCTCACGTCATCAGGCTGTATGGTGCTTGTAGCCAGGACGGTAAGTATTTGATTTGATTTCTAGAGAATTTTGATTCCCAGAGTAAAAGGATGAACAAGAGAGAACGAGTAACCTTAAGAGCAGAAGTGGAGGAATGAGGGAAGGACCGCAATAGAACATACAGTAGAAGGACAGAGTTTGGAAGGGGTCATCGGAGGTCTTCTAGTCCAACCTCCTGCTCGAGCAGGTGATCCTATACCATTCCAGACAAATGGCTGTCCAGTCCTCTTCTCGAAAACCTCCAGTGATGGAGCACCCACAACTTCTGAAGGCAACTTCTGTTCCACTGGTTGATCGTTCTCACCAATGGTGGGAAAAAGAAGAAGGAAAAAGTTAAGAGACATGGTCCATTTCTTTTAAAAAGAAATAATCCTGGGAAATTTTGCTCTTTTTAAATTCCTGGCTGGTCAAAACATTCAAGAGTTTAAAAAAACTGAGTTGCTTAGGAAGAACCAGCATTGTTAACTGTGGGCAGCATGGTCTTCTTTATCGGGACTACTTAAATTGCTGCCATGAGCAGTGGCTTCAGATTCTCCATTTCTAAGCCACGTGCGTTCTTAGGCAATTGTTGTATTATTTCTAATTTGCCTTGTGGGGATATCTGCTAGTTTATGCTGTGTTGCATTTCAGAGATCCATAGTTGATCGGGAATATCTGTTTAGTAGAGCTGTGTAGAGTGTTGGATTGAAATAACAAGCTATGACTGGGAAGATGTATAGCCGCTACTGGGAATGCCTTAAAAGCAATGTTTCTCAATCTTGGCAACTTTAAGATGGGCGGACTTCAACTCCCAGAATTCTGACTGGCTGGGGAATTCTGGGAGTTGGGGGTCTACCCTTCTTAAAATAGCCAAAGTTGAGAAACACTACCTTAGAGTAATGGCTTCTGTTCCTGGCAGCTACTTTCCAAACTGACTGATGAAGGCACATTTGACTTAAGATTATCCCGAGAGGTCAACCTCCTAAATGAATAATGGTAGAAAAGAGCTTAGAAATGTATCCCCTGTTGGTAGCCCACCAAATACTGAGCTGTAATTTCCAAAAGTCAAGGGAAGCTTTTATTGTGCATACGTTCCTTGTGGGACACGACTTCAAGCAGATCAAATGATGAATGGTAGCCTCACACTGCATTGAACAAGGACACTCATTTAATTCCGCAGCTACCAAGATTGTTGGCCGAGCAGGTACAAAGATAGCCAGGGAAATGATTGAAGCCTGGGAAACTGGCCCCTTGTCAGTGAACAGGAGTGCTGAATTACCACCAGCTTATCAAATACTTAGGAGCTGAGGACTTGGCAGCACAAGGAAATGACAGCCAATTGCCAGCACCACATAAACACAAGTCACAGAACAGCCCAAAGCATGTTTTCCAGTAGAGAGAAGTTCCTTGAAGATGGACTCCAGCATGAGTCCGAAAGCTCGGAAGATTAAACCTCTGGTCCCGGTGACCGACCCAAATTTGATCTTAGGTCAAATGATGCCCAGGAGATTTTAAGGAGTGTTTTATCTGGTTATTGTGAGTTTATAATGGAGGCATCATTTATTCAGGGAAGGAAAAAAGGAAGAAAGGAAGGGAGGGGGGAAGAAGGAAGGGAGAGAGGGAGGGAGGAAAGAAGAAAGGAGGGAGGGAGAGGAAGGAAGGAAGGAAGGAAGGAAGGAAGGAAGGAAGGAAGGAAGGAAGGAAGGAAGGAAGGAAGGAAGGAAGGAAGGAAGGAAGGAAGTCTGAATTCCCAAAGTCTCCTTTGTTGGATAACCATTTGTCTGAAGTGGTGTAGGGTTTCCTGCCTAAGCAGGGGGTTGGACTAGAAGACCTCCAAGGTCCCTTCCAACTCTGTTATTCTGTTCTGTTCTGTTCTATTCTATTCCTCCTGCAGAGTAATCCCCCAACTGAGATGATAACACTTCTGAAAGTGAGATGTATGAAACTGACATTTAATTTAATTTAATTAAATGGATTTGTATGCCGCCCAACTCCCTAGGGACATGAACGTCACTTGGTGCAAAATAAAAAATAAAAATAAGGGACCTTGCCATTTTTTATTTTACTCTTTTTGCAGCTGTATCTGTTGAGGGCAAGTTGATTGAACTTTTGTATTTCCCTCCCCCCACCCTTTGTTTGACCTTCAGGACCTTTATACTTAATAGTGGAGTATGCGAAATATGGCTCCTTGCGGAGTTTCCTAAGGGAAAGCCGGAAAGTGGGAACCAGCTACATGGGAAGCGATACAAACAGAAATTCCAGCTACTTGGACAATCCAGATGAGCGAGCTCTCACTATGGGCGACCTGATCTCCTTTGCGTGGCAGATCTCCCGTGGCATGCAATACCTTGCCGAGATGAAGGTATGGACTTCACGCCCAACCTATTTCCATGAACTTTTCCATGGTGGGGCACATGTGTTAATTTCTTATGTGTGTGTGTGTGTGTGTGTGTGTGTCTTTCTCCCAAGCTTGTTCATCGTGATTTAGCAGCCAGGAATGTCTTAGTAGCCGAAGGGCGTAAAATGAAGATTTCTGACTTTGGTTTGTCTCGCGACGTTTATGAAGAGGACTCTTACGTCAAGAGGAGCAAGGTGAGGAAGACAATTATTTATTTGCCACAGCTGTTTATTTGAAGGATCCGTTAACAGCTGCGAGGGACTTACAACATTGACGTTTGAAAGGGCACTGCGTCACTGTAACCCACAAATGGATATTGTACATTTGGAAAAGCTGGGGTGGGGGAAGGGCTAGAACTGTTCTTAGGGAAAACGATAGAAGGAAGATGATAGCACGAGAGTTTTGGGTTTCTTTGTTTTTTAACCTGGGGGGGGGGAATAGGAGACACGTAAGGTAATGTAGCATGAGAATTTTTTTTATGCCACCCTTACAATGTTAAGGATTTGAGGTTATCCATCAAAACCTGAATCCTGGAAGATTCAGAGCCAATAAAAGTAAGTACTTTATAGAACCGCATAAGTTAAAATGGGATTTTCTGCCCTCGGATGCCATTAGGATCGACTATTTGGATAGCTTTTGGAAGAGGATCAGACTCTTCATACTGTAACTAGTGTCAGCGTGGGAAACACAAGGTGTTTCGAAACGTTGCTCACTCAAGAAAAGTCAATAAAATAAGTCCCTTTGCCACAGTTAACAAATGTGATAGATAGATAGATAGATAGATAGATAGATAGATAGATAGATAGATAGATAGATAGATAGATAGATAGATAGATAGATAGATAGATAGATAGATAGATAGATAGATAGATAGATAGATAGATAGATAGATAGATGATAGAAGATAACAGATGATGTATATCATTATGACAGGTGACCATGGATGGATGAATGGAGAGAGAGATATGATATAGGTAGATGATAGATAGATAGATAGATAGATAGATAGATAGATAGATAGATAGATAGATAGATAGATAGATAGATAGATAGATAGATAGATAGATAGATGATAGAAGATAACATGATGTATATCATTATGACAGGTGATCATGGATGGATGGATGGATGGATGGATAGATAGATAGATAGAAGATAATAGATGTATATCATGACAGGTGATCATGGATGGATGGATGGATGGATAGAGAGAGATGATATAGATAGATGATAGAATAGGTAGGTAGATGGATGAATGGATGGATGGCATAGATAGTAGAGATAGATAGATAGATAGATAGATAGATAGATAGATAGATAGATAGATAGATAGATAGATAGATAGATAGATAGATAGATAGATAGATAGATAGATAGATAGATAGATGATAGAAGATAACATGATGTATATCATTATGACAGGTGATCATGGATGGATGAATGGAGAGAGATATATGATATAGATAGATGATAGAATAGGTAGGTAGATGGATGAATGAATGGATGGCATAGATAGTAGAGATAGATAGATAGATAGATAGATAGATAGATAGATAGATAGATAGATAGATAGATAGATAGATAGATAGATAGATAGATAGATAGATAGATGATAGAAGATAACATGATGTATATCATTATGACAGGTGATCATGGATGGATGGATGGATGGATGGATAGATAGATAGATAGAAGATAATAGATGTATATCATGACAGGTGATCATGGATGGATGGATGGATGGATAGAGAGAGATGATATAGATAGATGATAGAATAGGTAGGTAGATGGATGAATGGATGGATGGCATAGATAGTAGAGATAGATAGATAGATAGATAGATAGATAGATAGATAGATAGATAGATAGATAGATAGATAGATAGATAGATAGATAGATAGATGATAGAAGATAACATGATGTATATCATTATGACAGGTGATCATGGATGGATGAATGGAGAGAGATATATGATATAGATAGATGATAGAATAGGTAGGTAGATGGATGAATGAATGGATGGCATAGATAGTAGAGATAGATAGATAGATAGATAGATAGATAGATAGATAGATAGATAGATAGATAGATAGATAGATAGATGATAGATAGATAGATGATAGATGATAGATAGATAGATAGATAGATAGATAGATAGATAGATAGATAGATAGATAGATAGATAGATAGATAGATAGATAGATGGATAGTTAGATAGTTAGATAGCTAGATGATAGCTAGATAGATAGATAGATAGATAGATAGATAGATAGATAGATAGACGATAGATTAGATAGAATGTTTCTATCAATTCTTGTAACTAGATAACTGAGGTAATTCTGCATATCGTAACATTTGAATCTTGGCTGGACCAAGTTAGTGTAACTGGAAAATCCGTCGCCTCAAAGTCAACTAACTTGCCTCTGAGAAAAAGCAATGGGAGAAACGGAAAACGAGGGATTAAAAAAAACTGTTGAAGGATTGTGGCTTTAGAAGTAACATTCAGATGTGCTTGCAACAAGTAATATATATATTTTTCTCTTCCAACAGGGTCGAATACCTGTAAAATGGATGGCCATAGAGTCCCTCTTTGATCACATCTATACAACCCAGAGTGATGTGTAAGTTGATTTATGCTATCGGGAATTTGTGTCTTTAAATCCAAGCAATATCTCCATGGGTTTTGATGGGGTTTGTGCAAGAGAGACTTTGCGATATAATTAGGGCAAAGGGTGGAGGTGGGGAGGCGTACGCGCCCTGGCATCATGGGATAAAGGGCTCAGAAAATATGTCATTGTGTCACATCGTTCCGAGAACATTTGCAGATGAGGAATATTTGCACCGTATTCTGAATTAGGCAAATGACACCATTCGTGTTGCTTAGGTTATGATGTCAGGCTTGTATAATGTCATTTCAAAATAGGAAACAAACCTGTCTTGTTCCCTATTTTGAAAATGGCAGCGCTGAAACACCACCGACCCATAGGCCATTCACTGTTAATCTGTACTGATTTTTTGTCAGCTGATAGCCTACCTGATGTTGACCCAACAGATGAATAAAGTAGCTCTTTTAGCTGTTCAGATTTTGTAATATCCTGGCGTTTTCATTACTGAAAAAAAAAATGGAGATTGGGACTTGGGGAAAGAGGAGGTGTTTCCAACGTAGAATAACTCTTTCTGAAATGGTAGAGGGCCATGATGGCGAACCTATAGCACGCATGCCGGAAGTGGCACATAGAGCCATCTCTCCGGGCATGCCAGCCATCGCCTGTTGCTCTTCTGGGGTCTGGCACGCACTTGCCAGTCTTCACGCGTGCATGTGCGCCAGAAACTGGAAGACCAGGTGACCGGCACACATGTGCACGCCAGAAACCAGAAGCTCAGCGCCAGGGAGCTGCTCTTCTGGTTTCTGGCACTCCCCCCCGCACGCTCCCGTTTCGGCAGTTGGTGCCAAAAAGGTTCACCAACACTGGTATAGGTTTTCCTGCCTGGGCAAGAGGTTGGGCTAGAAGACCTCCAAGGTCCCTTCCAACTCTGTTAGTCTGTTGTTCTCTCTTTTATTTTTCTAAAAAGGCCCAGCTCCTTACAGCATTCACTCATTTGGGCAGCTAGTGTAGGTGAAGAGCAGGAAGAGCCGGTGGATGGAGTTAAGCAAGTCATCAGCCTAGAATCTTTGCGTTCCCATCACTAGTCTAAGTCGAGCCTCTCGTGAATTCCATTGACCTTTATCTAGCACCAATTGAGTATTGAACGTTAGGTGGCTAGATTCTTGTGCATAGACTTGAACAATAAATCTTAACCGCAACGTAACATATGGTGCTGATTCTTCATGCCTGACATCTCGCGTGGGAAAAATAACTTTCCACGACAACTGTCCAGTTCTTCTTTCAGAAGTTACAACATTCATCCATTTTTGTTTGCTGGCTACAATCCTTGAGTCTCTTCCCACCCCCTACAATTCCTTTGCGAATCCACAACATCTCGGCTGGAGGATCTCATGTGCTTCTGGAGAGTTCTCAGACCAAAAAAAAATATGAAGGATGTTCAGCAGGGAAGACTTGTGCTCATATTTCAATAAGCGGGGGATGAAGAAACCACAGAACGTTGGGAAGTAGCCAACTTTTACTGTAACAGCCAAAAAGGAAAAAGAAAAAAGTCCCAAAGTGATGACAGAAGCTTCACAAATTTAGTCTAACTGAGTTATTTAATAAGCATTTATTTAGACACATCTCTCCAGCAAATGTTAGCATGTCCATATTTTTGTATGTCTAGCGCAGGGGTCAGCAACCTTAAACACTCAAAGAGCCACAAAGGTCCTAACCGGAAGTCCCCCGTTCAATTCTGGAGCCGACCGGAAGTCTGGTTCCTCCACCATAGAGTGTCCTCCTAGCGCGGCGTCCTTTTTTCTGTACCAGTCCTAACCAAAAGCCCTATCAATTGTGGAGCTGACTGGAAAACCCACCCCTTGCCATAGAATCTCCTCCTGGCACGCCCTGCTTCCCCCTCCCCCAACCGGAAGCTCCTCTCAAAGTTGTGGTGCCGACTGGTGATAGGGAGCCACAGCAGAGGGATGAAAGAGCCACATGTGGCTCCAGAGCCGCAGGTTGCTGACCCCTGGTCTAGTGGTAAAGAGCAGGTAACAGTGATAAGGGTATTAAATAAAATTGATGATTTAGAATGGTTATCTGTTAGCACCAGAATAATGAGTTGGAAGGGACCTTGGATCCCTGGTCAAGCAGGAGACCCTATACCAGAGGTGGGATTCAGCAGGTTCTGACCAGTTCTGCAGAACCGGTAGCGGAAATTTTGAGTAGTTCGGAGAACCGGTAAATGCCACCTCTGACTGGCCCCGCCCCCATCTATTCTCTGCCTCCCGAGTCCCAGCTGATCGGGAGGAAATGGGGATTTTGCAGTAACCTTTCCCTGGAGTGGGGAGGGAATGGAGATTTTACAGTATCCTTCCCCTGCCACGCCCACCAAGCCACGCCCACAAGCCAAGCCATGCCCACAGAACCGGTAGTAAAAAAAATGAACCCCTCCACTGCCCTATACAGTTTCAGACAAAAGGTTGTCCAGTCTCTTCTTGAAAACCTCCAGAGATGGAGCACCCACAATTTCTGAAGGCAAGTTAATTGTTGATTAGTTGTGTTATCTATCAGGAAATTTCTTCTGATTTCTAGGTTGGTTCTCTCCATTGTTTCCATCCATTGCTCCTTCCATCCATTGCTCCTTCTCCTGCTTTCAGATGCTTTGGAAAATAGGTTGACCCTCCCCCCCTCTTCTTTGTAGTAGCCCCTTAGATATTGCAAGACTGTTATCATGTCGCCCCTGGTTCTTCTTTTCATTAAACTAGACTTCTATCTACAAAACCCATGCAAAAAGTCTGTGATCTTCTGTAGAATCTGCACCCACCGAAGAAGACTGACCCATGACGAAGAATAGATCCCTTTATGGTCTGCAATTATGAAATTCTTTAGCTGCAATAGATAAACCTTAGGTTTGATCCAAATGACAAAGCAAGGCCATTCTTGTTCAGTGCTGCCTGACAAATATTTAAGGGTGCATCAAATAAGTTTAAGATGTACATGGAATATTGGTAGAACCAAGCTTCTCTGTAGTAAGCTCAGAGAGCCCCAAGGACCATATACAATCCTCTAGGACAGGGGTCTCCAACCTTGGCAACTTTAAGCCTGGTGGACTTCAACTCCCATAATTCCCCAGGCTGGGGAATTCTGGGAGTTGAAGTCCGCCAGGCTTAAAGTTGCCCTGGTTGGAGACCCCTGCTCTAGGAGGTGATCACCAAATTTAAGTTTATCCAAAATTATATACTTTTTTTTTAAAGCTTCTTATGTTTGTGATTCTATAACAGCTCAACAGACTTGCAAAAAGCCTTTTTTTTTTGGTGAAATTTTGCTACAGCCTGTCCTTTGCAACTCAATATTTGATTGTACATTCGGAATATTCAGAAAGCTGAAGAGCTGAAGTGGTGCAGTGGTTAAATGCAGCCATTGCAGGCTGACTGCTAGTTCAACAGTTCAGCTGTTCAAATCTCACTAGGCTCAAGGTTGACTCAGCCTTCCATCCTTCCGAGGTCGGTAAAATGAGGACCCAGATTGTTGGGGGCAATATGCTGAACTCTGTAAACCGCTTAGAGAGTGCTGTAAAGCGCTATGAAGCGGTATATAAGAAAAGTGCTATTGCTATAAGCTGACAAGAAAAATAGAATATCTCTTCAAATGTGTCTGTCCTCAGTTCTTTTAGGGTATTGTGCAAGGTTTCATTGTCCGCAGCAATAACTGCTTCTGGTTTTTGTTTTTGTTTTAATTCTTTTCCCCTTAGATGGTCATTTGGAGTGCTGTTGTGGGAAATTGTGACCCTTGGAGGTAATCCATATCCAGGAATTGCTCCAGAGAGGCTATTTAACCTTTTAAAAACAGGTTATAGAATGGAGAAACCGGAAAACTGCAGTGAGGAGATGTAAGTAACCTCAGATAACTAATGCTGCTAATCAGAAGGATCATATCCAGCCCATGAAGGATTACAATCCGTTATTTTCTCTTAGATTTCTGCAAATTGGATGAACACGGTCATCCATAAGGGGTCAAAGGACAGCAGGTGATCTCCAGTTCATCATCATGACATCATCTGCCAAGGACATCGATCATATAATTTGTGTGTTTGTGTGATGGTGTCATGACATGACTGACAGCTCCTTGGCTTCTACTGGTTTGTGGATGCAACATGTGTGTGCCTGAACTGTCTAGGAGTTATTATTTTCCTCCCCATTGAGGAGACACTCAAACATGGACAGCCTTTAAACTTTTAACCATAATCCCCAAGGGATGAAGGTCTGGTGGAGCACAGGAAGGACGATTAGCTGGTTCATTGAATTCAGTTTCCTCATCTTAGCAACTTCTAGGTGTGGAATCCTTGATGCTCTCTATGCTTGATTGTTCTCTTGCGGACATTTTATTACACAACTAGGTAATATCTTCAGGGCACTGGTTGAAGATGTGCACTGAAGATGTTACCTGGTTTGGTAATGAAATGTCTTCAAGAAAACAACCAAGCTCAGAAGTCCAGAAGTTCAGTCCTGAGCTACAAACATTGTCTTCTATTGGTAGCTCTAAAGATGAACTTTAATTCCGTTGTTGAAGATGGCCGGGGTTGAGAATTCTAATGGTGCAGGTCCACAGGTGTGCATATTTCATGGTTTGGAAACACCGGTCTAAACCTTAAGACCCTGACCCATAATTATATTATCCAGTCTCCTCTTCAGTAAGAACCAGGGCTTGCTATTGCTTGCATTGAAGGGTCTGCCACGTCCGCTTGCAAAATTAAGAGAAATACTAGATTGACAACAAAGAAATACAGAAATGGCCATCCAGGATTTTGCAGCACAGGTGTGTGGGCCTTTTGCAGGAAAAGATGCGCTTTGAATCTCCCTTGGAGTTTTCTTGAAGGACACCAGACTTTACCTGAGATGAAAAAAAGAATGGCTTACAGGGCTGACGAGAGAGGAATTCCTCTTTTAAAATAAAAATAAAAATAAAGTATTTTCATTGTTTTATATTCTTCACAACATTTTAAGATTTCAGCCAGTGGAAAAGTTGGGTAGGAATTCGTTGAATTAATGCATTTAAGCAAAAGTCCTATCATCGGTCTTCACGCATGTATATGCGTGTGTTGGAGAAATCAATTGGATTTGTCCTAAAGCTTTTTGGAGGGTTCTGAAAAAGTCATAAAATGCACATGGAAAATTGGTTAAAAAAAAAGGATCGAGACTTGTGATTGCTTATTTCATAAGGTGCCCCATTCCAATAGATTCCAATACCATCTTCACAAATCCAACAAAACAGAAATGTTGGAATCCAGGAATTATTCCTCATCCCTCTCCCCTTCATCCTCCTGCCCTTCCTCTTTTTTTATTTGAAGATTCAAAGTTTGTTTGTTTTCTTAAAGGTACAATTTGATGCTTCACTGCTGGAAACAGGAACCAGATAAGAGGCCAACATTTGCTGAGATCAGTAAAGAATTAGAAAAAATGATGGTCAAGAGCCGGGTAAGAACCTTACAAAATCCATTACAGCTACGTAGGTATGCGTGGAGGTGATTGGTACATTTCTCTTTGGAGTCTTTAGCCCCTTTGCTCACATTTGAAGAGAACTTGTTCAAGGAGAGATTTAAAGAAAGAATGTTTGAAAGGCAGGAAGGGAGAAAATCCTAGCTAATCGCATGGGATCAGACAAGTGCTGCAGTTATTTAGATTAAGACAACATTTGAGGTCAGGTAGAATTGCAGAGTGCAAAATGCTTTTGTGTACACATGCACAGGGCGGTTCTGATTATAGCCATCAAATATCGCCGTTTAATTTAAAGGAAGCAGGGCAGAGGTGGGTTCCTGCTGGTACGCTCTTACCTGTTGGTCGCCGCAGAACCAAAGAAGCCAGTGGAGTTCGCGGCGGGGGCTTCCCCCGCCCGCTTTCCCCCGCCCGCCTGGACGCTGCCATTTGCGTTCTTTTGCCCTCTGCGCAAGCAGAACGCTTTGCGCATGCGCAGAGGACAAAAGAACGTAAATGGCGGTGTCCAGGCCGGCGGGGGAAAGCGGGCGGGGGAAGCCCCGCGCCGCGAACGGCACCGGCTTCTTCGGTTCTGCGGCGACCAACAGGTAAGAGTCCCTCGGGAGTAGGGCGGCATATAAGAACCAAGAAATAAATAAAATAAAATAAATAAGAGCGTACCGGCAGGAACCCACCTCTGAAGCAGGGTAACTATAAACACAAGTTCACAAAACAAAGGCCATTTCGCACAACGTATCGTCTCTTTGGGCATCTTTCGGAAGTATGAAATGGGAATTCAGCCCAACAGGTGTTTGAAAATGGCTGCATCATAGCTATAGCACTTATATACTGCTTTACTGTACTTTTACAGCCCTCTTTAAGCGGTTTACAGAGTCAGCATATTTCTCCCAACAATCCGGCTCCTCATTTTACCGACCTCTGAAGGATGGAAGACTGAGTGAATAGCAATAGCCCTTAGACTTATATACCGCTTTACAGTGCTTTACAGCCCTCTCTAAGTGGTTTACAGAGTCCGCATATTGCCCCCAGCCATCTGGGTTCTCGTTTTACTAACCTTGGAAGGATGGAAGTCTGAGTCAATAGCAATAGCACTTAGACTTATATACCGCTTCATGGTGCTTTATAGCACTCCCTAAATGGTTTACAGCTTATATTGCCCCAACAATCTGGGTCCTCATTTTACCGACCTCAGAAGGATGGAGGGCTGAGTCAACCTTGAGGCCGGTCAGGATCAAACTCCTTCTAATAATGTGTTAGAAAGCATTCCCCTTTGAAGCAAAGCCACATTCCTTGTTTCGAAAGAAAATTAAATTCCTTAATAGAGAATTCCCTCTAAAATAAAATTTCACCGCTTAGGAAATGTATAAGGAAAAGTAAATCAACAGGTATCTAAAGAGCCAATGTGGCTTGTTCCAATCTTGGAAAGAGAAACGCATTTAATAACGTAATCCAATGTCTCAAGTTTAGAACTTATTACGGACATCTCTTTTAGTGAATGATGCATTTCTGAAAAGGCACACGAGTGCTTGAATATTATTTTGCAAAATCTGGAGTTGTCTTGAAGCGCAGTTTTCTCCTGGCAGCTGCTGGTCCCAGTTAGATCTAGACTCAAGCCAATCTGATCCTTCTCTTCATCCTAACTTTTCTGCCCCAGCTATGAACGTAACACAACACCCAGTTTGTACGCACTTATTTAATACAATTAACCACTACTAATAAACGTCTTAGCAGTGAATATGCACACACTAATTACAACCAACCAGCTGCTAATTAATCTTCATTAACAGCTGGTATCAGTTCATAGAGTCTTAAAGCCAAGAAGAGCAATTAGGTTTTGCTATCTTACATAGCTTCAGAGAGTTGGCAAAATGCCTAGAGGTAGTTCTTGATAACCAAAACCGAAGCAGGGAAACAAATCAGAAGTTTTTCAAACACGAAGAGACACGATCAGACGGATTTCCAAAAGTTGTTTCCTGCAGCTTTTCAGCTGCCTCTGATGTCCTTAAGTAGACTAGGGGAGTGACCAATTAGCCCCAAATCTTACTCCTGAGGAGACCTCCTCCAGAGTAACCATTCCTGTCTCTTAGCAGCTCTGCGAGCCCTTGCATTCAGAAGAGGAGAAGCCTCTTCTCCCTCATCACTGCTATGAGGTGCTGGAGGTTCCGAAGGTCCTGGCTGAATCTCTGCCTCTGGCACCAAGTCCTTGCCAGCTTCCTCATTGTCTGACTCATGTGCCAGCTGCACGGGCCGCTGGCGCAACCCCAAGTCGATCTCCTCTCGAATGGGAATCCTCTATCAGCTGCATGGGCTGCTGGTGGGCCACAACACTAACATGGATGGGTTTGGATGATTGGTAGTTCTAGAAAAATAAAGGTGATTTGAGGCAGCAGCTTTGGATAGGTCAACAGGACTGCAAGCTACCGAGAAGTCAATGCAGGTATTCCTCGACTTGAACGGCCACAACTAAGCCCAAAACCTCTATTCTAAGTGAGACGTCACTGGAATTTTGCTCCATTTTATGACTTTTCTTGCCAGAGTTGTTAAGTGAATCCCTGCAGTTGTTAAGATAAGTCACATGGTTGTTAAGTGACTCCTGGCTTCCCTGTCGACTTTGCTTGTCAGAAGGTCGCAAAAGGGGATCACGTGACCCTGGGACGCTGCAGCCGTCATAAATACGAGTCTGTTGCCGAGCTTCTGAATTTTGATACACGTGATCACGGGGATGCCGCAACAGCCCGTGTGTGTGTGAAAAACGGTCCTAAGTCATTTTTTCACAGTGCCGTTGTAACTTTGAACGTCACTAAACGAGGACGGCTTGTATTGGTTTAAGGAAAAGAGAGACCATATATTTTTGCCTGAACCCTGCTTTTTGTACATCTCCTAACAGAAGATGCAGGGAGAGATGTCCTTGTATTTCAATCTGAGAAATGAACACCTTAATTGAGTCCTTGATCAAGGAGGACAAGTAACAATGACAGTGAATTGCTTATTGTCCCAAAAGATTTCCTGTCAGCATTTCAGAAGGCCTCAAATATTCACCACAACGTCTGTTCAAAATGGGAGAATACCCATTTCTGATTCAACATACCTTAAAGAAGACTGTAGAGATTCTCAGTCATCCAGGTCATGGTTGTCCCAAAGGTGCTTTTTTCAGGAGGCAACTGGACTTCCTTTGTTTTTTCTTTTGAAGATGTTTCGCTTCTCATCCAAGAAGCTTCTTCAGCTCTTCCATTCCCCACTATCCTGTCAGAGCTGAAGATGCTTCTTGGATGAGAAGCAAAACATCTTCAAAAGAAAAAGAAAAACCAAGAAAGTCCAGTTACCGCCTGAAAAAGCACCTTTGGGACAACCATGACTTGGATGACTGAAAATCTCCACAGACTTTTAGCTATACAATTTGGGATGAACCACCCTTTGAATGGTGTGGGAGCAGGAATAGATTTCCAGAGGAAAAATTGCAGACTACAGGAACCAGGAGCACCACTCAGGTGACTCTAAGGACACACACAAACTTCCAAGTGCTTCAACGACCCTCTAAAAGGATGCAAATGACCAGCTGTCTGCAAGGAATATAAATCCTTCCATTCCCCACTATCCTGTCAGAGCTGAAGAAGCTTCTTGGATGAGAAGCGAAACGTCTTAAAAAAATAAACAAACCAGAAGTCCTGAAAAAAGCACCTTTGGGATACCTTATGGAAGCTTCTAATTATAGGAGGAAGGGTAGCCTTCATTTAATAATCTCAGTTGGGCGTCGGATTTTGGTCATAAGTTGTTGCAGGCGTTAATTTCAATAGTACTCCATTTTACAACTATTTTTCCAACAGTCATAAAGCGACTCACCACAGTCATTAAGCGGATCGTGTGGTCGTTAAGTAACCACGCTGTTAAGCAAATCCATTCTTCCAAATGGGTGGAGTCCTTTTCTTTCTTTCTTTCTTTCTTTCTTTCTTTCTTTCTTTCTTTCTTTCTTTCTTTCTTTCTTTCTTTCTTTCTTTCTTTCTTTCTTCCCTCCCTCCCTCCCTCCCTCCCCCCTCCCTCCCTCCCTCCCTCTTTCTTTCTTTCTTTCTTTCTTTCTTTCTTTCTTTCTTTCTTTCTTTCCCTCCCTCCCTCCCTCCCTCCCTCCCTCCCTCCCTCTTTCTCTCTCTCTCTCTCCCTCCCTCCCTCCCCCCCCTCTCTCTCTCTTTCTTTCTTTCTTTCTTTCTTTTCTCCTCAGACCAGATCTTTCTAGCCAGATTCAAATTTACTTCCAGGAATTTGAACCCCATTGAAATATATGGCTATGCCAGTTTGATGAGTCCCAATACAGTTAGTCCTTGACTTACATTTGGTAACTTCATTTAGTGACTGTTCAAAGTTGCAACAGCACGGGAAAATGGGATTTATGACCGTTTTTCACAGTTACAACCTTTGTAGCTTCCCCATGATCATGTGATCCAAATTCAGATGCTTGGCAACTGACTCAATTTATATTGCCGCCTATTCACTCATGGCGACTCAAGGCGGCTTACAGGAATATAAAAACCTCATATATAATAATAATTATTATTATTATTACAACAACAGCATATTACAACAACAGCAATAACAACAACAGCAACAGAGTTGGAAGGGACCTTGGAGGTCTTCTAGTCCAACCCCCTGCTTAGGCAGGAAACCCTACACCACTTCAGACAAATGAAGTCTCTTCTTAAAAACTTCCGTGTTGGAGCATTCACAACTTCTGGAGGCAAGCTGTTCCACAGATTAATTGTTCTAACTGTCAGGAAATTTCTCCTTAGTTCTAAGTTACTTCTCTCCTTGTATAGTTTCCACCCATTGCTTCTTGTTCTACCCTCAGGTGCTTTGGAGAATAGTTTGGCTCCCTCTTCTTTGTGGCAACCCCTGAGATATTGGAACACTGCTATCATGTCTCCCCTAGTCCTTCTTTTCATTAAACTAGACATATCCAGTTCCTGCAACTGTTCTTCATATGTTTTAGCCTCCAGTCCCCTAATCATCTTTTTTGCTCTTCTCTGCACTCTTTCCAGAGTCTCAACATCCTTTTTGCATTGTGGCGACCAAAACTGAATGCAGCATTCCAAGTGTGGCCTTACCAAGACATTATGAAGTGGTATTAATACTTCACGTGATCTTGATTTTATCCCTCTGCTTATGCAGCCTAGAACTGTGTTGGCTGTTTTGGCAGCTGCTGCACACTGCTGGCTCATATTTAAATGGTTGTCCACTAGGACTCATAGATCCTTCTCACAGTTACTACCGTTGAGCAAGGTACCACATATACTGTACCTGTGCATTTTGTTTTTCTTGCCTAAATGTAGAGACCTTACTTTTTTCACCATTGAATTTCATTTTGTTTGATAGCACCCAATGTTCAAGTCTGTCAAGATCCTTCTGTATCTTGAGCCTATCTTCTGGAGAGTTGGCTATTCCTGCCAATATATAAAACAATAATACTAATAAAAAGAGAATAATCACATAATAAAAGAATAAAATAATATAATAACCCCCACCCCGGTGACAACACGTCACACGAGCCATAGGGCAAAACTCAGGTAACAACCGTCTTGCTTAGAACAAAAGGGCTCAATTGTGGTCGTAAGTCGAGGACTACCTGTAGATGGAGTGTGAGCATTATTACAAAGTGTACAAGGGGTGAATGCTCCGTTTCATCGTACCTCCTTAAACGCCAGGCTTTCTCAGATCAAGAAGTGGGGAATCGGGGGTGGTGGGGGTGGTTTAAAAATAACGGAATGATGATATCATAAAAGAAAAGTATCAGTATCGCCAGTCTGCACCTTCTAGGACAGTGATGGCGAACCTTTTTTTCCTCGGGTGCCAAAAGCACACGTGTTCGCGCTATCGCACATGTGCGTGTGCCCACACCCATAATTCAATGCCCCCCACGTGCCCCAACCCCCCACGCATGAGCATGTGAGCCCCCCATGTTGCCCCGCCCCCGCACATGCACACACGGCCCGTCCTCCAACATTTCTCAACTTCTGGTGGGCCCGGTATGCCCGTTTTTCGCCCTCCCCAAGCTCCAGAGGCTGAAGCCTGGGGAGGGCGAAAATGGCCTCCCCACCCCCCGGAGGCCCTCTGGAGGCCAGAAATGGCCCGTTTCCTGACTTCTGGTGGGCCCAGTTGGCCCCTTTTTCACCCTGCCCAGGTGCGCTGGAACTGAGCTAGGGCAACGGCTCACGTGCCGGCAGATATGACTCCACGTGCCACCTGTGGCACGCGTGCCATAGGTTTGCCATCACGGTCCTAGGAGATAATAAAGCCGTCACTACCTACTACAAGAAAATAAATCCCCAAACAGAATTAAAATAAACGTTTAAAAAAAATAGTCTCAGGAACCTTTGGAATAAAATTTAAATAAACTCTCTCCCTGGGGGAAGACAATTTGAGAAATTGCAGGACGTATTTTACAACAAGGGTTGGCCCAATTCTGCTGATCTTGGGATAACCCCCCCCCCAAAAAAAACCCTTGCAAATGGCTTTCTCCTTTCCGTAGGTTGTGCAAGTACGCAAAGCCTTGCTTTGCTGGGTTTTTTTTAAAATCCGGTGCAATTTTATTAGAAGACCGTATCATGCAATAAGATTAAATCCACATGATGTTGAGTTGTGATGTGATCACAGGACGGCCCTCGGATTTACACTACACAGAGCTGTTGGTGAAGGTTCAAATGAATGCAAATGAATTGCTTGGGGAGAGGTTGTTGTTTTTTTTCCTTTCCATATTCAGCAGTACCAGATGTGCATGAATTCAGTGCTTCTGAAAAAAAAAATCTCCATAATTTCAGACAAAGGATTATTCAGAGAGGCTTCTGTAGCAAATTGATGAGCCGGTCTCCTGAAAGAGATCTAGTGCTGGATGAGAAGGCTGTGGATTTCTAAAGGAATTCCTTGCCAGAACCATGATGTTAGCGTGTTGGCAAAGAACACTACTTAAAGTTGAGGAGAACTGGAAAACTTCAGCAGATATCTAAGGAAACATGAATTGGACTGATTCCAAGGAAATATGTCTCTAGGGCTGCTAGTTTTCCAAATGATAAAATATTCTTTTTTAAAAAATATATTTTTATTATTTACATATAAATATATCGAATACAGTGTGACCGTCCTGGCGTTTCATCCGCCATAGAAACCAAAGTGAAAGACAAATAACGTATATACAACTTATACAGTGCTAATCTTATACAATTATTTTTGACCAACGTATTCATTCTAATACATATATAATATCTCATTTCATGAAGGATGTGAAAATATGGGGTGTCTATAGAGAATTAACGATATTAGATAAATTATTAGTGCCGACTGATGATAAACTGATAAGGGTAATATATAAATACTTACTGGACTACAAAATGGAGGAAGAACAAGTTCAGGAGACAATGGTCGTATGGGCCAAAAATTTTGGATACAGCATTGATTTGGACAATTGGCAAAAACTCTGGGAAAGAAATTGGAAATTGACCCTAGCCACATCATACAAAGAGAATCTTTATAAAATGTTTTACAGATGGCATCTTCCTCCGGCAAGATTGGCTAAAATGTTTAGCAACACACACACACACACCCAAATGTTGGAAATGTAAACAATTACCAGGCACATACTACCACATGTGGTGGAACTGTAAAAAAAAAAGCAAGGAGATTTTGGTTACAAATTCAGATGTGGCTAGAAAAAATGGTTGGACAACGTATAGAATTTAAGCCAGAACTATTTCTATTAGGTATTATTACAGAAGGCTATAGCAAAGGATCAATATACCTAATACTTCACATCCTAACAGCAGCGAGAATGGTGTATGCACAGCAGTGGAAAAGTGAAAACATCCCTTCAGAAAAGGAGATAACAAGGAAGATATTAACATGCGCAGAAATGGATAGACTAAAGTTAGAATTAAAAAACAAAGGAGAGACAGAATATCATGACACATGGAATAGATTTTATCAATGGCTGGAAACACGAGGTGGGAGTCGGAACACGAAAAAATGAAGCTAAGTAGACCTCAGACGATAAAATATTCTGAATCTCTCCAAACTGAGTTTTTATGGGAAAATGCCCAGCCAGACAGGGAAGAAGGGCTCAAGCAGGGAACTAGTCTTGAATCGTGCAGCTGCAAGAGAGCTAGAACCTCCGTGGAACTTTTATCTATCCATTCCCAAGGGAAGGCAATCAGTTCCGGGTGATTCCTGTATTATAGGCAGAATACAATGAAGTAGTTAGCTTGAACTCTACCCGTGTGGATCTGGTTACTTGCGCCTGACATTTTTTTTGGGTCCTTCGGGATGATCGACTTGACTTGAACGGAGACCCAAAGGCCTCTGTCCTTAATCCTCTTTCTCTTTTATTGGCTTAGGACTATTTAGATCTGGCCGCTTCCACTCCTTCGGACTCTCTGCTTTACGATGATGGACTCTCGGAAGAAGAGATGCCTCTTGTGGATTGTAATAATGTTCCCCTCCCTCGAACTCTTCCTTCCACATGGATTGAAAACAAACTCTATGGTAGAATTTCACATGCATTTACTAGATTCTAGCCACACACAGCCTCCCAAAACTGATTTCTCTTCTGCACTGTCCTCACGCTCTCTGTAATGCCCTTTCGAGTATTATTTGTTGGTATGAAACCAATCAAACGTTTGCTTGGCAAGTTTTTAACACCCTCCCTCTCCTCTTTTTTTCTTCATTTCTGTCAAGCTCTGTTCCTTTAGCCGTCTTTTACAGCTGTGTTCAACAATAACAAAAAATTTAAAGGATGTGAAAACGTGCAACCTATCCTTATATATATATCTATATATATATCTATATCTGGATATAGATATGTAGTCTAAGAAAGACAAAAATCCTAGAATCAGGGAAGCATTCTCAGGGGAAGTTTAAATATATATATATATATATATGCTAGCCATTATCCAATCAAAATTATCCTTTTTGTGTATGTCTCGGGTTGGAGAATTTAACCCCCCTTTTTTTTTGGGAGGTGGTGTCTTCTATCAAAAACAGAATCACTTTTTTACAGCTTAAAAGTTTGGGTCGTCCTCTTCTTTTCACTGTTTAGAGTCCGCTCCCGTTTTGGATTCGGATGGAGTCCACAATCAAAAATGTTGCCTTGTATATATTATGTTTCTGTACAGTCATTCCTGCTTACTGAGTAACGGGTCTGGGGGAGAGCTGAAAGACTCAGATCCCACGAAAACAACCATTGCTGTTTTCACATGCTTTGGGGTTTGTTTTTGTTTTTTTTCCATGAAAATGTTAGCCTCTACACCCTGTTTTGAATGTGGTTGCAAGTGTCTTAGAAGGAATGTGCTTTGATATTGTGGTGGTGAGATGGACAGTAAAGACAAATCTTGCCAAAACTCCTACATTTTGGTATCCTAATTAAACGTTGCACATGCCATCAAGGCCTTGAAATGACTTTTAATTCAAGCCATGCCTTTCAATTTATTTGTCACGTTCAGGGGCTTAATTCCCCGAGCCCCAATTCTTAAATTCGTAGTCGGGCTCTTAAAATAGCTTTCATGCAAAGTTGATTCTGTTTTGAAATCCAGGTTTTATTTTTATTTTTTTTGAGGAAGTGGGTGGGAACAGTGGCTCTTTTCAACGGGCACGATTAGATTCCCTGTAAGAATCTTGATTTAGTATTTCATTTGCAAGAACCTTAGACTTGATGGGTTCAAGGAATTGTGCTGGGTATTATTATTGCCGCTGCCCAATTCCAAAACCACACTGAGCACCTTTACAAGTTAAAGATTTTTCTTTTTCTTTTTAAAGACAAACATCAAATTAAGCCATTTACGAAAATCCAGAATCAAGTTTTGGTTTATATCCATTTCAGTGGCCTTATGGAGTATGTTCCAGGCTCTCAAACACATTTATATACATTTACATGTGTGCCTGTAAACACACACACACACAAATAAATCTTCCTTCCTTCCTTCCTTCGTCCATCAGTGTCTTCGATTGAAAACATGCATGCACAGACTTTCAACCTTCCCCCCCCCCCAAAAAAAAATTGTGAGATTTATTGTTGCTTACGCCACGGGAATCCCCACTGCAAGAACCTCTTATGTTTTTGCATTTCCCTAAAAAATATAACATTCTCAAATTTTAAAAAGAGCAAACGTTTTAGCAGGCTGCATCGAAGTACCTATTTTTTTTATTGTGAGTTTTAGCTTTGGGTCCCAGTTCCTTGGGAGGGGAGGGGTCGTTTTTGTCATTTGGCTTGCAATTTGCGAAGGGAGTTTTGCCAAGGGCCTTGCTGTCTGCACATGAAGTGTTGGTTCTTCAGTGCAGAAAAAATTATCTGTTTTCATTTTTAGGCATGTCATACCCGAACTGGCCCGAAGAGAGCCCTGTTCCACTTGCCAGAAGCGACGGGCCTAAGGCTGTGTTTTCAAGATATGCAAATGATAGTGTTTATGCTAACTGGATGGTTTCACCCTCAGCGACCAAATTTATGGACAGAGTTTGATTGATAGTTAACAGTTACTTGGTGGAAGGTAACCGATGCAGGAAGGAGCCCCCTCCCCACTCCCTGTGTCCAAAGAGTTGACTGTCCCCTCAGCTCATTCTTTGAGTAGCAACAACTGGTTGAAGCAAACAGGAATTTCAAGGATGGGGGAAACGTTCCCTTTACTTTTGAAATTTACTTACATTTCAATCTACTTTTTAGTTTCTAAAATGCGTCCTCCCCGTTTCCCTCTCTGATGATGAACACTGTCGCAAACTTTGGTCCCAACTCTCTAAAGTCCTAAAAATGGCATCCAGAGAGGTTTAAACAGGCTAAGATGGTGGTCATGATGTCATGGCTGCCATTTTGAGTCCCCTCGACCTCTCTGGCAGATGCCCGTAACTATTTTAGACTCTTTTTTTTTTTTTGCCTCAAAGTGTTCTCCAAGAATTTCATTTAGATTTGATGCAGCCGGTGGATTTCTTGTTCCGAATAACGTCGCATTCCTGGAACGGCTGTTTTATGGGGGCGGTGAGCGAAATCCTGTGGTTTCACTAGCGACTTCTGTTCCCTGTGGTCGTTGCTAAGAAAAAGGCAAATTAAAGCAAGAAGCACAAAGTGGGAAAGCACTTGTTTTTTTTTCCCCAAAAAAATGCCTGAGCTTAATCTCACATTAAGCGTTAGCGTTGAATTGACAGTAGGAAATTGGTTTGCAATCAAGAGCGATAACTGACCAAAAACAACATTTTGGAAACCTATAGTAATGTACTGTTCTGTGGTTATGGGGAAAATAAGTGTTCTTTTTTAAAAAAAAAGAAAAAAAGAAAGAAAAAAAATCAGGGTTAAATTGTTCTTACCGTTAGCACAATAGAAAACTTTGGTATCTTAGAAACTAGAATAGGGACTTGATCTCAGAATACTCACCCAATATAATTTGTTTTCCATCACATTTCTTCTGTTGTTATTTTAACGTGGGCTCCAGATGTTTTGAAACAAACTGGCACAAAGAGAACCAGTTTAGTTTTACTCCATAATTTTTACTTCTTTCATTAAAAATTTTATTTCTGCCACCCATCCGGTACGGATTCCCTCTTAACCGTGGCGAGTAAACTTCAAATGCATCATTTGTATCTGCAAGTCTTACCCTTCCCTAGAATAAATTTCTGTCTTTAGTTAATATTAACAAGGATTTTTCAAATCTCACTGTTGGAAGATCTGAAACCCCAGGGATTGATACTCTCAGAGACAATCTTAACTGTTGATCGTGAAGAATTGACACTCACTTGATGGTACACCATCATTTTCTTCCTATTCTATAGTCCGAACCATGTTAAAGCAGAAATCTTGGTTACGTTAACCACAGTTATTAATTAGTAACCACAAACTGTTCAGTTGTGATGAAGACACATAGTTGGAAAGGGGAAGGTGGCATTTCCAGCAACTTTGTGAACCAAAGGTAACAGAAAGTGTGTGTTGAATCTGCTATTAGCCCCAACAGAAATTTTAATTTATATGATTCCTGTTTGTGTGTGAAATGTGTGTATACGGTACACACCCCTTGTCTCATATTTAATCTTTACTCTCTGTGTGTTTGTGTTTTTTCCTCCTCTGTCAGTGTAGAAAAAAAAATGTCTAAGGTTGTTGTCTTTTTCCAAAGAGTTAAAGCTAAAACCAGATGTGATGTTTTCAATTTTGGCAGTGTTTTCGGAAGTGAGCTGACTTTTACAGAGCTTTCTTGCAACGTGTAGCAGAAAGTGCATTACATGATTGTCTGTTTTTGTTTTGTTTTTGGTTCGTCGTTTCACGATTTCTAAAGAATGCTGGAATATTACTCCAACATTTTTATCCTTTTGGGATACTCCTGCATATTCAAAATATACCAAAGCATTGCTCATCCCATCTCTTAGGTTTCAGCGGAGTAATTTTGTGCGTCTCCTTTACGTGCTCCAATTATTTCAGAAATCATGAGTCAGATTGCCAAAAACACAATCGCACCAGAGGGCTGAAACACCTCTTTAGGATAACTTGGTTTCAAAATAAGCTACTTTTCAGATGAAAGAACAGGAGGACAATTTCTGTTCTGTAAACTATTATATTATGCATTTGTGTTTACAAGGGAAAAAAATGTATCTGTGTACACAGATGTCCAACAGCTGTCAGTATCCTGTAACAAGCAGTCATCTCAAATAATAATAATAAAATATGTAAATGTCGGAGTTTTAATAATTCTTTGGGGTTGAGCCAGAAGTCTGTAATGATTGAAATAAAATCATAAAATGGAGACCTTGAGGGTTGACCAGTTTGGGCCAAAGGAAGAAATTGCACAGTATAGTAGTCCCCGACTTACAACAGTTCATTTAGTGACGGTTCAAAGTTAACAAGAGCACTGAAACATTGTGACTTGTGGCCGTTTTTCAGTTACCTTTGCAGCATTCCCATGATCATGTGATCAAAATTCAGCCAGCTTGCCAACAGTTCATACTGACAACAGTCACTGCATCCCGAGGTCACGCGATCCCGTTTTGCGACCTCCTGACAAGCGAAGTCAGTGGGGAAGCCAGATTCACTTAACAACCAGGTGACTGCCTTGTCAACTGCTGGGATTCACTTAACAACGGCACCAAGGAAAGTCGTAAAAATGGGGTGAAACTCACATGTCTCAAGAGCAGAAATTTTTGGGCTCCATTGTGGCCATAGGTCGAGGACCACCTGTAGGCGGTAGGCCAAAAAAATAAAAATCAGTCCGATCAGCAGAATCTGATAGAAACCAATTGGAACCAACTGGATCACAGCGTTGAGCAGTTTTCATCACGGTTGGCTGTTCTACACAATGCATGAAATTATGCTCTGCGGGGGGGGGTTGCAATCACATCCTGTTTCTGTACTTAATAAGCCAGCAATGTTGGTTTCCAATATTAGTCCGTATAAAGCCAAAAAAAGATAAAAGGATTGAGAATGAAGAAACGCCGATTACTTTCCCTTAATCGTGGACTTTTGAGTATACCTTCTAAAAAGCAGATCAATCCAGGCCTTTTATACAGCTTTTCTGTTATTAGCTGCGGTGGAAAGGTAAAGGCTTTTGACAACCATTGTGACCAAAATAGCTGGTCTTTCTGCCATTGACCCACTGTCTTTTTCTGGTTCAGATCTTTAATTCAAGGTGTCTTGTCTGTACTCAAAAATAGCCACCAATCAGCCGTGTCTCCCCTGCCCCCCGTCATGTGCAGAAATTTGAAATGACAAATTTTAATGCCAACAGTGGCATAACTGCAAAACCTATAGATTTGTTCTGTCCCCAGTTACGAACGTATCAAAAACACACCGTTTGAACGAACTTTGTTTAATTAATGAACCACTGCTAATAACTGGCTTAGCAGTGGAGACACATACAGTACAAATCAAAAGAAGCAATACTTTCTTGCAGGAAGTCAGCTGCTAATTAGTCTTCATTAACAGCTGGCGTAAGTTCAGTCAGTCTTAACTCAAAACAATGCAGTTAGTTCTGGTTATCTCACGTAATGTCCAAAGGCTTGGCAAAATGCCCAGGAGTCTTTCTTGATAAGAAATCCAAAGCAGAGAAACAGAAATTCACAAGACAATGCACGACAGATACCAGAGTCTGAACTATTGTTTCCTGCAGCTTTCCAGCTGCCTCTACTGTTCTTAAATAGACTAGGGGAGTCGCCAATTATCCCCAAGTCTTTCTCCCGAGGAGACTTCCTCCGGAGTAACCATCCCTACCTCTTGGCAGCCCTGCGTGCTCTTGCATTAAGAAGAGGAGAAACCCCTTCTTCCTCGTCACTGCCAAGAGGTGCTGGAGGTTCTGAAGGCCCTGGCTGCACCTCTGCCTCTGGCACCGAGTCCTCGCCAGCCTCCTCACTGTCTGACTCGGGTGCCAGCTGCACAGGCCGCTGGCGCAACCCCAAGTCGATCTCCTCCCGAATGGGATCCACTATCAGCTGCACGGGCTGCTGGTGGGCCACAACAAGATTAGACCATTTGTTTTAGAGAACATTCCCAAACATTCACTATATGGCAGCTACATGGAGAGTTTGAACATGTTACGGATGCTATCTGAAAGGGGTTGTCAGATTATCTGTGGGCCATAACTAAACAAGAATTTTCTAGAAGGCTAGAAGGAAAGCAGTTTGTGTAAGAATCAAAATCCAAGGTAAAGGGCCATGCCCAAAATATAAAACTATTCTTAAATAATCATTTTAAAATTTTGGTTCAGGATTCATTTTACAGGAAGTACTGCAATCTAAAGAAGTTAAAGACAATTTTGCAAGAAAATGATCAGGGACCAACAGTAAATTTTACCACAGGGCACATACACACACACAAAAAGAAGATATATAGATGAAACAGTTACACACCTGCACACCCAGGCGAAACCACCACCACAATAAAGCACAAACGGAACCACAGACACAACGACAAAACTGGGTGACATTTCATTTCCTGCCTTGGTTTAGACAAAAATTTAAGAATGCAATAAAATAAGCATTTCACAGGGAGGCTGGTCAGCTATCCATGTTTTCTCTCCTATTTGAGTAGAATACAAATTTTAGAAACGTTTTTGGAGCAGGTCCATTGAGAATTTTGCAAAATTGTGCTGTCCGTTTTGGCTTTGCGAGAATAAAAGCATCCCATGGCGATCATTGTCAAAACTATTAAATTTCTGAAAAGGGGTTTCTGATTTGCTACAGGTTCTAAAACAGAAACGCAATAAATACAGTTTTGCACTCTTAACTAAAGTTGCTGGCTTTTCAGAATTGTGGTGTTTCTCCCCCCACCCCACCGCTTGTACAGTGGTTTCTGTTCAGCAGTCTTATTGCGGTCTGTAGAAATATTGCTCTCTTGCTTAACTCCATTTTAGGATGGAGAATATCCCTAGTTTTGAAACCTGTCTCCATTCCCTTTCTTCAGGAACAGCTTGATTCATTTTTCAGTGCTGCTCGTGAAATATTCAAAAGAGAGGCTCCTACATTTAAAAGAACAACAGCTGAACTTTCCCAGGCCTGGAGTCTTGTGTTTGTAAACAGACAAGAAGTGTTCGGTTACCATAGCGCTTGTTGTAAATTAAAAATTGTAGCCTTGTTTTCAGTCGGATAGCCTTACATTTTCGGAGGAACCTCGTCCAAAACAAATCCCACTACCATAGAAACAGCTGCGGGTAGCATGTGGCATGACTGCAAAAATATTTCACCATATGGAAGTAGGCGTAAGAGGATCTTTTCTATCCCCATCCTCGGATAGCAGAATCGGAGTGAATTTGAGACCAGAGAAGAAGGCAATTTTGTAGAATTGGCCAAAGTGTTGGGAAATGGGGAAAGAAAGGAAGGCTAACAGAACAAAGAAAAGTTAATTGTCTGCTGATAGGTTGCAGCTCGAGATGAAATTAAGGGGACTTGGTAGTACAGAAGACTTGACTTGACATAAATGACCTTTGTGATCATATTAAAAGCAACTGCATTCTCTTCGCTGATGATGTAAAACTATTCAACACCACCGACAATACTGCTACCCTTCAAAAAGACCTCGACTATGTGTCAGAATGGTCAGACAAGTGGCAAATTCAAATCTCAACTAACAAATGCTCTGTCTTACATATTGGCAAAAAAAATCAGAACATAAAATACAAACTGGATGGACACGACCTTGTAGATGACCCTCACTCTGTCAAAGACCTTGGAGTACTCATCTCTAATGATCTAAGTGCCAGAGCCCACTGTAATAACATTGCAAAAAAGCATTAAGAGTTGTTAACTAATCTTATGTAGCTTCTTCTCTGGTAATATTGTACTGCTAACTACAGCATACAAAACATTTGCTAGACCAATTCTCGAATACAGCTCATCTGTCTGGAACCCGCACTGCATATCTGACATTAATACACTTGAGAGAGTCCAGTGATATTTCGCTTGTGCACGCATGTCCACCCATGCAATTAGGCTTTCACGCATGCTCAGGAGCTTGAAACAGCCCAAAACACAGCTGAGGAGCTGATCAGCTGTGCTTTGGGTGAAGAAATAAAGCTCAGTATTAACCGGGGGGTGGGTGGGAGGGCCCTTTTTCGAGCTGCTGAACGAAAAAAAGATGGCATGCACGGACCGGCACTGGCCGATCCAGTAACATAACATCACCAGCGGATCGCTAATGGTTCGGGCAATCCAGTCTGAACCAGGAGGAACCCACCCCTGAATTGAAGGCATTGTTTATTGACAATAGGTCCAAAAGTTGCTTTTCCAAAAAGCAACTCGACTTTCTTGGTTTTTTTCTCTTGGTTTTTTTCTCTTGGTTTCCTTTGAGAACTGAAAAAGCTTCTTGGATAAGAAATGAAATGTTTTCAAGGGGGGGAAAAACACACCCCAAAGAAGTCTTTTGGAAAAGCCGAGGTGGTGCAGCGGTTAGAGTGCAGTACTGCAGGCCACTTTAGCTGACTGTGATCCACAGGTCAGCAGTTCAAATCTCACCGGCTCAAGGTTGACTCAGACTTCCATCCTTCCGAGGTAGGTAAAATGAGGACCCAGATTGTTGGGGGGCAATATAAATATACATTGCTTACTGGTGTAAACTGCTTAGAGAGTGCTTGCACTGTGAGGCGGTATATAAATCTCACAAATAAATAAATAAATAAATAAATAATGAATGAATGAATAAACAAACAAATAAATAAATAAATAAATAAATAAATAAATAAATAAATAAATAAATAAATAAATAAATAAATAAATAACCAACCAACCTTTGGGACAACCATGACCTGGATGGTTGAGAATTTCCATAGATACTTACTGACAAAACCTCTGGTTCTGTTTTTGTAATGGCTTGTGGTGCTTTCTTGAGAAGTTCAAGGAAACGGATTAACCTTCACACATCTCAGGACTTCAAGCTTGTCCAGATCACCCAACAATCACAGTCCCTTTTTTGTTTGTGGGTTCCTCTCCATCTCTACTCACAATCAGCGAAGGTCCTGTGGATGGGGAAGCCCCAAAGGCATCTGATGTTGAGGAAACCTTTCCCCCATTCAGTTTTTGCTGCCCAAGAGGAAAATGAACACGGAGTGGCTGCAAATCACTACTCTGGCCTCTTAACCTGGGATTCTGTGGCAATTCTATCAGCACGAAGTCAACTGAAATACTTGCATTGCAATCCTGAGCAAGTAAGACCTTGGAGATGTGGACATCGCATGCTCATGCAAGGCTAAATGATGCCAGAAATAATTAGCATGGAATGCTCCTCCTTTGCTTTTCATGCCTGGGGGGGGGGGATTTTATTATATTGTTTGCAAACTTCACCTTTAAGCACCATCTCCTCCTGAAGCTTGGCAGCTATCACTGTTCTTTGTTCTTTTGATGATCTTGTACAAAACAAGGATGTTGCATTTTTGCCAAACCGTGCACGTAGATTCCCCCCCTCAACCAGGATATATTTCCTCTGAATATTTCCTTCCATAATTAATCTAAGTAGTAGATGTTTCTCATTGGGTGTTACATGTCCTAAATATTCTTTTTTTTAATGAACCTACAATTTCCCACTTTTCAACTTTCCAGACACTCTTCTAACTAAGCTGAACCAGCTAGCGGTACCTGAACACATTTGTAAGTGGATCATAAGCTTCCTAACAAACTGGAAGCAGCAGGTGAAGCGAAGCAGAATCACATCAGATACCTGTACAATTAGCACAGGGCCCCCCCAAGGCTGTGTGCTCCACTTCTTTTCTCTCTCTCTACCAATGACTGCATCTCTAACGATCCATCTGTTAAACTACTGAAATTCCCAGATGACACAACAGTGATCGGCCTTATTCGAGACAATGATGAATCCGCATACAGATGGGAGGTTGAACAACTAACCTTGTGGTGCGACCAGAACAATCTGGAACTGAATACATTCAAAACCGTAGAAATGGTGGTAGACTTTAGGAGAAACCCGCCATACCTCCACCTCTTACAATACTAGACAACACAGTATCAACAGTAGAGACCTTCAAATTTCTAGGTTCTACCATATCGCAAGATCTAAAATGGACACTTAACATCAAAAACGTCATTAAAAAAAGCACAACAAAGAATGTTCTTTCTGTGCCAACTCACAAAGCTCAAACTGCCCAAGGAGCTGCTAATTCAGTTCTACAGAGGAATCATTGAGTCTGTCATCTGCACCTCTATAACTGTTTGGTTTGGTTCTGCAACCCAACAAGACAGACACAGACTTCAGAGGATAATCAGAACTGCAGAAAAAACAATTGCTACCAACCTGCCTTCCATTGAGGACCTGTATACTGCACGAGTCAAAAAGAGGGCTGTGAAAATATTTACAGACCCCTCACATCCTGGACACAAACTGTTTCAACTCCTACCCTCAAAACGACACTATAGAGCACTGCACACCAGAACAACTAGACACAAGAACATTTTCTCTGAATGCCATCACTCTGCTAAACAAATTTCCTCAACACTGTCAAACTATTTACTAAGTCTGCACTACTATTAATCTTCTCATCGTTCCCATCACCCATCTCCTCCCACTAATGACTGTATGACTGTAACTTTGTTGCTTGTATTCTTACGATTTATATTGACTGGTTCCTAATATGATTTGATTGCTTATTTGTACCTGGACTATCATTAAGTGTTATACCTTATGATTCTTGATGACCGTATCTTTTCTTTTATGTACACTGAGAGCATATGCACCAAGACAAATTCCTTGTGTGTCCAATCACACTTGGCCAATAAAATTCTCTTCTCTTCTCTTCTCTTCTCTTCTCTTCTCTTCTCTTCTCTTCTCTTCTCTTCTCTTCTCTTCTCTTCTCTTCTCTTCTCTTCTCTTCTATTTTCACCTGTTCTTTGGAGGACTCTCTCATTTTGTACGTATTCAACTTGTGCCATTGTGACTAATGCTCCATATCCACATTTCAAAGGCTCAAGGTTCAATTGATTGTCACTTTTGACAGTGAAATTTTTGTATGGATGCTTTGTATCCATACAAAAATCCCCAGCTTGATAGACCAATAGACAATTTTCCAACAAAGTCTTAATGGAACAGAAGGCAGAAAATTCCTCCGCAGAAGAGGTGAATCATATTGTCCTTTGTCAGATTATCAGTAACAACTTTCCAAGAATGACTCAAGCTATTAATGGGATTATCATTGTTTGCACTTGCAGAAAGGGTTTGCACACTAGCAATTTATTCTGCTACCCAACTGTCATTGTGGTGATTCATTACGATGGACAGCACCTACTAGTTTGGATAGCCCTGTTAATTTTTAAGTAAAATTATCAGAATAAACTAAACACGCGCGCACACGCACACACACTTACACAAAATGCAAAAAATAAAAGCAAAAGGAAATATACTTCCCCATTAATAGAAAACAATTGAGGTTTTCAATACACCAATGAACCTTAAGTGCACAGTTAATATTGATCAGTGTTCATATAATAAAACTATATAATTTTTATTTAAGAAATTGTAATGGGATAAAAAGCGAGACAAATATTAGAAAAGAAGCAAAGAAATTAAGAAGAGTGAGCGTAAGAAAGAAAACAGAGGAGAGAATAAAATACCAGGCAAAAATTTGACTGGAAGGGCAAGCCCAAATAGTGTCAATATTCCGTCAATCACTCTACATTTCAGTATAAGGAAGTTGATTATGTTCCTGTTCAAAGCAAGAATTTAACTGATTTCCCTGATGTTTTTCAGTTATTACACCCATCTACTTACAACACAACTATGTTACTATGCCTATGATGGCATACATAGCAAACCACTTCCTTGTTTAGTGAATTAACTCAATTTCTGAGTTCACATGACATATTGGAAGCCTACATACCAGAGCAAGTTAGGCTTTTATCCACCCAGCTGGATTGCTGGATGGAAACCAGTCAAGAAGAGAAGCAACCTGGAATTAAGGAGAAACTTCCTAACAGTGAGGACAATTAACCAGTGGGACAGAAATTGCCTTCAGAAGTTGTGGGTGCTCCATCGCTGGAGGTTTTCAGAAGAGACTGGACAGTTATTTGTCTGTTATGGTGCAGGGTCTCCTGCTTGAGCAGGGGGTTGGACTTGAGGACCTCCAAGGTCCCTTCCAACTATTATTCTGCTGTAACACACTCTCTGGGGCTGTTCTTGAAGACTATTTCGAACAGGGTTGTCAAACTTTCGTTGTGACGGCAGCATCACGTGTCGTATCGGGACTTTGTTCCCCTTCGCTAAACTGGGCGGGGGGCGGGACCAGCACGTGACGCATCCGGCCCGCGGGCCGCGAGTTTGACACCCCTGATTTAGAAGCTACAACTGATCCAAAATGTCACTGTGTGGGCATTTCATTTTTCTTCAGTGATGCTACAGGGGGTTTCAGCAGGTTTCTGGGTGCAATTCAAGGTACTGCTTATCACCTATAAACCCCTGCATGGCACAGGGCCAAGTTATCTTCTGGACCAGCTATATCTGCATGCCTCTGTATGCCTCACCAGGACTAGCAAAGTGGTCACGCTCTTCATGCCCATCATATAGGTGGGGTCCTTGGTGCTCTCTGACTTAGAATTGAGCTGGGAGGGACTTCGGAGGTCTTCTAGTCCAGCCCTCTGCTCAAGCAGGAGAATCTATACTATTTCAGATACGTGGCTGTCTAGTCTCTTCTTAAAAATCTCCAGTGATGGAGCGCCCATGATTTCTGAAGGCAAGCTATTCCACTGGTTAATTGTCCTCACTGTTAGGAAGTTTCTCCTTAATTCCAGGTTGCTTCTCCCTTTGGTTATTTTCCAACCATTGTTTCTTGTCCTGCCCTCCGGTGCTTTGGAGAATAATTTGGCCCCCTCTTCTTTGTAGCAGACCTTCAAATACTGGAATACTGCTATCATGTCCCCTACCCATAGTCCTTTTTTCCCTTAGACTAGCCAAAACCAAATCCTGCTGCTGTTCTTCATATGTTTTAGTCTCCAGGCCTTTGATTGTCTTAGTTGCTTTTCTCTGAAAACCACTTGATGGTTTTCTAACAGGCGTTTCATTACCAAACCAAGTAGCATCATCAGTTGGGTAATGAAACGTCTGCAAGGAAACCACCAACCTCAGGACCCCACAATTCAAACATTCTCTTCTATCCGTATCAGGAGTGCCATCTTTGAAATTCTGGCTTCTCTGTTATAGCGCCATGTCTGTATATATACAAGAGGCCTGTTGGCCTTTTGTAAGGCATTAAGGATCAGGTTGTTACCTTAAAACTTTGGGGCAGGGAGATTAGGTGAGCTGGGTTGGTGGATGCGTTTGGTTTCAGTCCTCAGACAAGAAGTGGAATATTTTTAGAGCATACATTTTATGTTTACCTCATTGGTTCTGGTTGTTCTGTATACTTGTGTTTCGGTTTCGGTTTTATGTTCAGTTTGGTCTTTTCGTTTCAAATTTTAATTGTCACTGTCTTGGGAGATGGGCAGCTATATACAATGTACAGTATAAATAAATAACTAATGTGCTGAACCACACATAAATCAACAAGGACTAAGAGTAACCACTAACTGTCCTAGTGCAGAAACGCAATTTAGCCCAACTCGCTTCACAACGTTATTGTGGGGAAAATAGGAAGAAGCTAGAGGCATCTTTGCCCCTTACAAAAACAATAAAAGGCAAGGTAAACAGTCTTCCTTCCTATTTATGCTTAACAGATGGGGATTGTATTACATACTTACACTGTTATCTAGCTATCGATGTGCTGACATCAACAGTAACATACACAGGCTTTAATCAATCAGAACAGAGCTGGAAGGGACCTTGGAGGCCTTCTAGTCCAACCCCATGCTCAACCAGGAGACCTATGCCATTTCAGACAAATGGCTGTCTAGTCTCTTCTTAAAAACGTCCAGTGTTGGGAGCATTCACAACTTTTGGTGGCAAGCTGTTCCACTGGTTTAATTCTTCTCACTGTTAGGAAGTTTCTCCTAAATTCCAGGTTGCTTCTCTCCTTGATTAGTTTCCATCCGTTGCTTCTTGTCCTCCCTTCTGGTGCTTTGCAAAATAAGTTGACCACCTCTTTTTCGTAGGAGCCCCTCAAATACTGGAAGACTGCTGTAATGTCCCCCCTAGTCCTTCCTTTCTCTAGCCAAACCTAAATCCTGCAACCGTTCTTCATATGTTTTAGTCTTCGGGCCTTTAATCATCCTGGTTGCTCTTCTTCGCACTTTTTCCAAAGTCTTTACGTGGGATTTTTTTTTTCAATGTGGTGATCAAAACTGGATGCAGTATTCCAGGTACTTACCACAGATACTTACCAGAAAGGTGTAGAATAGAGCTGGAAGGGACCTTTGAGGTCTTCTAGTCCAGCCCCCCCTACTCAAGCAGGAAGACTTTGATTGCAGCAATATAAATGCACCTCACACAGCCACGGGGCAGTGAGGGTATTAAGGCTTGCCAGCTTTCTGTCACAATTGCGGGGAAAGTGCTATTAAGTGCAAAAGGCCTTATGGAGACCTACCATAGTAGTAGTTCAACACTGCAGAAATGCACTCAGAATGGTGGAAATCCCAGGAGTAGCGATTTACACGGACTCCCAACTGGTGGGTGTGATGAAAAATCACAGAGCAGACCTACCCAACCAGGCGATACAGGCAGTCCTCAAGCTAAAAAGCCATTCATTGAACGAACGTTCAAAGTTACAACGGCACTGGGAAAATGAGACTTACGACCATTTTTCACACTTAACGACCATGGTCCCGCCATCAAAATTCAGATCCTTGGCAACTTAGGATGTGTACTTAGGATGGTTGCAGTGGGCTGGGGTGACAAGCAATGTCAATGGGGAAGCCAGATTGTTTAGCCACTAATGCTAATTTAACGATCGCAGCGATTTGCTTAACAACGCCTAAGGCAAGGAAGGTGCGTAAGATGGGGCGAAACTCACTTACCACACGTTTCAAATAGCAACAGAAAGTTGGGGCTCTGTTGTGGTTGTAAATTGAGGATTACCTGCATTGCAGAAGTTTTATTTCCTGTTTTCACACAGTACACAATTGTTCTGCTCTGGAGCATAAGTGTGATCTTTCTAAGCAAGCATCTTTGAATGAAATTAAATCAAAGGAGGGGGAGCCCCCCCCCTCCTACATTCTATTGTATCTTAACAGACAGTTTATTTCACATAGAAGAGGGTTTTGAACCATAAGGGGCAAAACTTTGCTTAGCGACAGAAATTTAGGGGTCCGGTAGGGGTGGGGGGCTGCGTGCAAACCTGACTCAGAGATGGACGCAAGCAAGGTGAGGAAAATGTTAGTCATCATGCAGTCCCCACGTCTTGAAACCGACCCCGGGCGAGGGTGTAAGGGCAAATACAGTTACAAAAGTTAACATTTGACTTACAACTGGTTTTTTTTTAATTTTTTTCCACAATCTCCATATACACATCCATACATATACCATAAATCATATCAAAAATATCATAAATCATATCAAAACATACATAATTATACATTTCTATCCAATATAGCATAAATTCATATCCTAATTTTGCACCATTATACTTCTATTTACCAGTCTGTGACTTACAACAGTTCATTTAGCCGTTCAAAGTTACAACCGCGCTGAAAAAATAATGTGACTTAGGACCGTTTTTCACACTTTACCACCGTTGCAGCATTTCCGCCGCCCCCCAACGGTCACGCGATCAAAATGTTGATGCTTGGCTCATAGTTATGACCATTTACAGTGTCCCGGGGTGTGTGGTGTGATAACACCTTTGCGACCTTCTGAGCAGCCAAGTCAATGGGGGAAGCCCGATTCACTTAACGACCGTGTGACTAACCGCCACAGGGAGCGGCTTCGCAGCCTCGGCAAGAAAAGCGGCAAACCTCCCTGGCCAAATGTCTCGCTTAGCAACATAGGCCTTGGGGCTCCACCGCGGCTGGAAGCCGAGGACCGCCCCGTATAACGACGCTCCGTCACTCCTCCGGGCCGCCGCCTAAAAGCAGCGGGGACTTGGCCAGCCGCGGCTCCTCGAGCTCGGGCCGGTCTCGGCGGGGACTTTGCGGGCCACTCCCCGCCTGCCAGCGCTCCGTGGGGCCGGCCAGGAGGAGCTTCGGCCGCTCGGCCCCAGCCGGGGATGATGTCACTCGCGCCGCCCGCAGCCTGAAGCTTCGGCGCCGGCGGGTGGAGCGCCCCGTTCTCCCCTGCGGACCCCCCCCCCCCACGGCCTCTCCGCCCGCCTCCGCAGCCCAGTCGGGCGGGCGGGGCGCCGCCAAAGCCTTGCCCGCCTCCTGGGCGCTGTCGCTGGAAGGGGCGGCCCCGCTGGGAGGCCAGGCCAGGCCGGGCCCCGCTGGATGCCGGGCTGGCTGGCTGGCTGGGCGCGCAGGAAACGTTGCTTGCCGGCTGCGCTGTGGGGTTGCAGCGAGGCGGAGGTAAGGCGGGCTGGGCGAGGGAGGAGAGAAGAGTCCCTTGTAATCGCTTCCTTCCTTCCTTCCCTTCCTTCCTTCCCCCCACCTCTCTCTCCTTCCTTCCTTCCTTCCTCTCTCTCTCTCCTTCCTTCTTTCTTCTCTCTCTTTTCTTTCTTCCTCCCTCTCTCCGCCGTCCTGCCCTCCCTCCCTCTCTCGCTCTGCTTCCTTCTTCCATTTCTCCCTTCTTCTTCCCTCCCTCCCTCTGCTTCCTTTCCTCCCTCTCCTCCTTCCTCCCTTCCTTCCCTTCCTCTCTCTCTTCTTCCTTCTTTCTTCTCTCTCTTCTTCCCTCCCTCTCTCCGCCGTCCTGCCCTCCCTCCCTCTCCCTCTCGCTCTGCTTCCTTTTTCCATTTCTCCCTTCTTCTTTCCTCCCTCCCTCCCTCCCTCGCTCTGCTTCCTTTCCTCCCTCCCTCCCTTCCTTTCCTTCCACTCTCTCCTTCCTTCTTTCTTCTCTTTTCTTTCTTCCCTCCCTTCCTCTCCGCCGTCCTGCCCTCCCTCCCTCCCTCCCTCTCCTCTCTCTCTCTCTCTCTCTCTCTCTCTCTCTCTCTCTCTCTCTCGCTCTCGCTCTGCTTCCTTCTTCCATTTCTCCCTTCTTCTTTCCTCCCTCCCTCCCTCCCTCTGCTTCTTTTCCTCCCTCTCTCCTTCCTCCCTCCCTCATGTCCCCATCCGTCCCTTCCCTGCCCCAAACCTCCACGGGTCCCCCCCCAACCCCTTCCCCGATTGGGCTTGATGCATTAGAGAGGCGTCTCATCTCCCCCCCTCCGCTGTGTTTGCTGGGTGGGAAGGCGTGTTCACACGAACCCAGCCTTGCACGTGTAGGTGAACGGCCCATGTCCGAACCACAAATAACCTCTCTCTCTCCCTTCCATCCTTCCTTCTTCCTCCCTCCCTCCCTCCCTCCCTTTCCTCCCTCCCTCCTTTCCTTCCTTCCCTCTCTCTTTCTCTCTCCTTCCTCCCTCCCTCCCTCCCTTCCTTTCCTCCCTCCTTTCCTTCCTTCCTTCCCTCTCTCCAAGCTCACCGATTCGTTCCCCTTCTCCTCTTTGCTCTCTCATTTTTCTACCTTAAAGCTTTTCTTGTGGGAAAGCTTTTTTCTTTCTGTCTGTCTGTCTGTCTTTTTTTTTGTCCTCCTTGAAAACAAGCTTTCCCTAAAAGCTTGCCAGCTAGAGATGTCTGAATTTGGAAATGATGCAATTGTCACGTCCCGTTTTACAGAGAAAGAGACATTCCCGGACTTTTGTGTGTACGGGGAGGCAAGAGACAAGCCTGGGTTTGGCATTAAGCTTGGGCGGTGTGTAGACCCAAATTGTGAAGGGTGGGTTGGATTTGTGCTGCCTCTGAACCAGCCCTGTAAATCGGCCAGATTAATACGGAGCTCTCAACCTGTTGCAATGAAGCTCTAACCCGATTAGTTAAGCAGCATGTTGTGTGAAGCATGTTGTGTGAAGCCTGTTGTGTTGTGAATTGGCACCACTTCCACGTTGCTAGTAAGGGAGCTGCATGGAGCTGGGAACCCAAGTTCAGCAAAGACACATATTTTGTTTCTTTCCTGCAAATTTCATGTGTGCTGCTTGTGGGGTCACTTGGGTGTTTATTCTAAACATTGGATTTTTAAACTATATATATTTATGTTTTTCAAAACAAAATCTCGCAGGGCGGAGATTTCCCTTAACCAGCTTGGTTTATTTTTGGTTTTTTTACGTCTTTGCTAAATTGTAGGTTGCAGCTCCTTGTAGTCTTGCTTTTCTTACTAGGGGGAGCTTAAGGCAACTTGGGTGGGTGGGTGGGTTGAAAGGGGTGTCGCAATTTTAAAAAAATGAAAACATGATTTACGCTGGTAGAGTGGGAAGTCCGTCAAAACTTGGCTTGAGTTTTTTTTTTAAAAGCTCCTTTGCAAAATTCCCGAGTGGGCAGTGCTTGTATTGCAATCTTGGAGGCTCCCTGCGATTCAGAGGTTAATGTGTATTATAAGGTCTTATTATTTCTAGCCCAGCCTTAGCCCCAAGTGAAATAATTAGCATTATTCTCGGGTGGGATCGCTGTTGTAGGAGCCAGACCCTGTAAACTTTTAGGGAAACGCCGCCGTCACTCATTCTGCTAGTAATCCTTGTAATCCACAAGTTCTCTTCCTGCCTTTTTTTTGGTTGACCCTTATGCACTCAACTTACAACCGCAACGAAGCCCAACATTTCTGTTGTGAAGCGAGACATTTGTTTCTGCCCCACTTTTTCTTGCCGTAGCCGTTAAGTGAATCACGGCAAATGATAAGTGAGTAACACGGTTGTTAAGTGAATTTGGGTTCCCCATCGACTTGGCTTGTCGGAAGGTCACAAAAGGGGGGGAGTCACGTGACCCCCGGGACATAGCAACCGTCGTAGGTACGAACCAGTTGCCAAGCGTCTGAATTTGGGTCAATGAGGTCGTAACTGGGAAAAATGGTCATAAGTCACTTTTTTCAGTGCCGTTGTAACTTTGTTTTTGTTTTTTTAATATATATTTTCTTGATACTTTTTTCTTTTGTAAACATAAAAATTCAATATCTACATAAACGGTATGTTGTCTGGATACAGTTAATTTTGAGAAATAATACCTTATGAACCTTATGATTCCTGATGAACTTTTCTTTTATGTACACTGAGAGCATATGCACCAAAGTCAAATTCTTGTGTGTCCAATCCCACTTGGCCAATAAAGAATTCTAATCTGTTCTGTTCTGTTCTGTTCTTTTCATTTCTTTTCATTTCATTTCATTATTTCATTTCATTTCTATTCTATTCTATTCTATTCCTATTCCTATTCCTATTCCTATTCCTATTCCTATCCTATTCCATTCCATTCCATTCCATTCTATTTTTTCTATTCTATTCCATTCCATTCCATTCCATTCCATTCCCTATTCTATTATTCTATTCTATTCCTATTCCTATTCCTATTCCTATTCCTATTCCTATTCCTATTCCATTCCATTCCATTCCATTCCATTCCATTCCATTCCATTCCCTATTCTATTATTCTA
>JALIGW010000017.1:2489632-2559632 GCA_023053685.1 Diadophis punctatus similis
TTTGGGCACTCCGTCCAGAAAGGGTTAGCCATCACTGGTATAGGGTCTCCTGCTTGAGCAGGGGGTTGGACTAGAAGATCTTCAAGGTCACTTCAGATTTCTTTTCTTTTCTTTTCTTTTCTTTTCTTTTTTTTCTTTTTTTCTTTTCTATTCTATTCTATTCTATTCTATTCTATTCTATTCTATTCTATTCTATTCTATTCTATTCTTATTCCATTGCATATTCTATTCTATTCTGTTCTATTCTTATTCCATTGCATATTCTATTCTATTCTATTCTATTCTATTCTATTCTATTCTATTCTATTCTATTCTATTTCTATTTCTATTTCTATTTCTATTTCTATTCTATTCTATTCTATTCTATTCTATTCTATTCTATTCTATTCTATTCTATTCTATTTATTCCATTCCATTCCATTCCACTCCACTCCACTCCACTCCACTCCACTTCTATCCCATATCCCCTATATCCTATCCTACCCTATCCAACCCTATTCCCTATCCTAACCTACCCTACCCTACCCTATCCTACCCTATCCTACCCTATTCCCTATCCTACCCTACCCTACCCTACCCTACCCTATCCTACCCTATTCCCTATCCTACCCTACCCTACCCTACCCTACCCTACCCTATCCTATCCTATCCTATCCTATCCTATCCTATCCTATCCTATCCTATCCTATCCTATCCTAACCTATCCTATCCTATCCTATTCCGTATCCAATCCTACCCTATTCCCTATCCTACCCTATTCCCTAACCTACCCTACCCTACCCTATCCTATTCTATCCTATTCTGTATCCAATCCTACCCTATTCCCTATCCTATCCTACCCTATTCCCTACCCTACCCTACCCTACCCTACCCTACCCTATCCTCTCCTCTCCTCTCTGATCTTGCTGATCTTGAAAAAGCTAAGCTAGGACTGATCTGGCTGAGATTACCATAGGAGGCTATCCCAAAACCGCAGGCATTTTGCCGAGTTCAAGCTTTTGCCAAGAAAGCAGAAGTTAGGTAGCCCATGAGGAGAGTTGGAACAAAAGCAAAAAGTGATCTCCAGGAATAGGAAAAGGTTGGTTCAGTGAAGACAAGGAGAGGTCTGGCTATGTTTCTTTTTCTTTTTTTGCAGGCTGCTTCATTCAAAACATTTGCATGCATGTCCCTGTAGTGTATATACAGTAAATAAAATTTATGAATAAAATAATGAATAAAACCTTTCAGGAAGATTGGATTGTAGCCTAGTTCTTTCCAAACATCTGTTTTTGTGTGAGGTGTGGGCACGTTTTGGTCTTCCTTCAGGGGATTGAAACAGGCGTCTGTCACGCCAGCTAATCACATGCCGACAGTGCGATTGATACAATTCAATCCAAACTTTGTTGTTGGATTCTGCTGATTGGGGCCTATTTATAAGGTGGTGGAACCTGTGACAATCAGTCCTCGACTCACAACAGTTTGTTTAGTGACCGACATTACAATGGCACTGAAAACAATGACTTACGACCATGTTTCACAACTTACAACTGTTGGCAGCATCCCCGTGGTCACGCGATTTACATTCAGACGCCTGGCAACTGGTTCACACTTATGACGGTTGCGCTGTCCCGGGGTCACGTGATCCCCTTTTGCGACCTTCCGACCGGCAAAGTCCACGGGGGGAGCCAGATTCACTTCACAACCGTGTTCCCTAATTTAACACCTGCAGTGATTCTCTTAACAACTGTGGCAAGAGACGTCGCAAAATGGGACAAAGACCCACTGAACAGATTTCTTACTGAGCGACCTACATCTTGGGCGCCATTGTGGTCGTAAGTCAAGGACCACCTGCAATGTTTCCCAAACGCCTGAGAACTGAGACCCTCTTGTTGGCTTAACCAAAGATTGGGCACACCATTTTTCTCCTCTGGGCGTTTCCTTTTAGAGAGGAAGTTGGAACTTCACACCTTTAAACGGACTGCAAGGTTTCTATGTGTCACAGCACTCCATGGCAGAAGTGGGTTCCTGCCAGAGCTGCCCTGTGCACAGCCCCGGTAGGGAGTGCCCGATTGCGCAATTTGCGCGTGACCGCTCCAGAGCCCTCTCTGCCGGTCCACCGCGTGCATCACCATTTTTTCCATTAATTTTGGGGCGATTTTGCTTCTGCGCATGCGTGGAAACAAAATCACGCCGAAATCTCATGAAGGGATGCGTGCGTGCTCAAGATTCCGGCGAGATTTTGCCTCTGTACATGCATGGAAGCAAAATCACGCTGAAATCTCTCTCTCGCGCGCGTCCCCTCGTGAGATTTTGGCGCGATTTTGCTTCCGGGCATGTGCAGAAGCAAAATCACGCGAGCGCCTCCCCAAAACTTGGAGATGCACGCACAGCGCACCGGCACCGGTAAGACGGCAACCCGTCACTGCTCCATGGCTATTGAGGTGGGCAGTTTTCAATGGATCGCTCTGTCTGATAGCTGATCCGATGGCAGTTGGTGGAGGGCTGCCCAAAAATTACTCAATGAATGTTTGCTAAAACAGGAAATTGCAGGCCTCCTGCTTTGTGTAAAAGAAGCATTTAGTTGGGGGGGAATAAACCTCTTTCAGAACACACTAGTACAGTGGTTCTCAACCTTCCTAATGCCGCGACCCTTTAATACAGTTCCTCATGTTGTGGTGACCCCCAACCATAAAATAATAAAATTATTAGGAAACTCAGGGGTGGGTTCTAACTTACCTCGCTGCCGGTTCGGTTCCTCCTGTGCTACGTGGCTGCGCCACGTGGGGCGCGCGTGCACTTTGCGCGTGCAAGCATGCACAGTGCCGAATTTTTTTAAAAAAAATGCAAAAAAAAAAGAGCTGAAAACAAGATGGCGACGCATGTGCAGTGCCGGAAATTTGGCTTCTGCGTATGCTCAGAAGTTCCCATGGTACTTTTTTTTTTTTGCAGTAGTCTATTTGCATGTGGGTGGACCCGCCTGGAGATGGATAGAGGAGCGGTGTCTTGGTTCCTAAATAATGTGTTTTCTGATGGTCTTAGGCGACCCCTGTGAAAGGTTCGTTCGACCTCCAAAGGGGTCGCGACCCACAGGTTGAGGACCGCTGCACTAGTAGTTCAGAATATAGAAGAACAGGGTTAGAAGGACCTTGGAGGTCTTCTAGCCCAACCCCCTGCTCAGGCAGGAGACCCTATACCAGGGGTGTTAAACTCAAGGCTTGGGGCCCAGATTTGGCCTGCGGGGTGCTTAGATCTGGCCCGCAGGGAAATAGCAAAGGACCGGCCCGTGGTGCCTCTGCTAATAAAACGGAGCTTGTGAGGGCCGCGCACAGACCTCCCAAGCTCCATTTTCACTGGCAGAGGGTTGCAGGAGGCTCTGGCAGCCGAAAACGGAGCTCAGGAGCCCGTTTCCGCTGGCAGAAGCACTGCGAGCCGGTCCTTCGCTGTTTCCAGGGTGGCCCCGTGGGCTGGATCTAAGTACCCTGTGGGCCGGATCCGGGCCTTGACCCGGGCCTTGAGTTTGACACCCCCGTTCTCAACATCTTTTTTATTTCGTGGTGGCCAAAACTGGATGCAGTATTCTAGGTGTGGTCTTGCCAAAACAGTATAAAGCAATACTGACATTTCACGAAACCTTGATACTGTCTCTCTGTTGTTGTTCCCTTATGAGCCACTGCAGAATCTTACTTGTACTATGAAATGCCCTGAAGGACGAGATACAATCAATAGCTTTGTAATCTCTTTTTTATTAACAAGGCTAAGAAGTCTATCAGAGTGGGTGTCGGTCAAAAGAAGCTGATTCATATCTAAGCTATGTATCCGGAGAGGTATGGTTTGAAGCAGAAATTCATTTTAGAGCATTTCAAACCAGATACAAGCAGTAGCAAGGAAGGAAGGAAGGAAGGAAGGAAGGAAGGAAGGAAGGAAGGAAGGAAGGAAGGAAGGAAGGAAGGAAGGAAGGAAGGAAGGAAGGAAGGAAGGAAGGAAGGAAGGAAGGAAGGAGGGTGGGAGGGCAGAAGGCAGGAAGGAAGGGGAAGGCAGGCAGGAAGGAAGGCAGGAGGGTGGGAGGAAGGAAGGAAGGAGAAGGAAGGAAGGGGAAGAAGGCAGGAGGAAGGAAGGAAGGAGAGAAGGAAGGCAGGAGGGAAGGAAGGGGAAGGCAGATAGGAAGGAAGGCGGGAGGTTGGGAGGAAGGAAGGAAGGAGAGAAGGGAGGGGGAGGAAGGAGGGAGGGTGGGAGGGCAGAACGAAGGCAGGAAGGGGAAGCCAGGAAGGAAGGAAGGCGGGAGGGTGGGAGGAAGGCAGGCAGGCAGGCAGGGAAGGAAGGAGGGAGGGAGAGAGGAAAGAAGGAGAAGGAAGGGGAGGGGAGGGAGGGAGTGAAGGGAAAGGAAAGGAAGATGATTTTATTTCAAATTAATTTAGTTCTTGGCCCATTCATTACTTTTCGAAGAGCATGAGACTTGAATTAGTACATGCATAGTGTGTAATATCCCAAAGGTGCTTTTTTTCAAGAGGCAACTGGACTTTCTTTGTTTCTACTTTGAGGACGTTTCGCTTCTCATCCAAGAAGCTTCTTCCACTCTGACAGGATGGTGGGGAATGTCAGAGCTGAAGAAGCTTCTTGGATGAGAAGTGAAACGTCCTCAAAGTAGAAACAAAGAAAGTCCAGTGACCTCTTGGGGGAAAAAAGCACCTTTGGGACAACCATCCTCTTCCTTCTTCTAGAACTCCTCCTCTTTCTCTTATAACTCTTCTATCTCTCCTCCTTCTCCTTTCCCATCCGTTTCTCTTCTCCTCCCATGCTCAGGCCTGAGGAGAGTGGGGTGCAGCTGGTACATTGTTCCGGGGCCCATGGAACTCAAAGGGGGCCCATGAAGGGGACATTTTTTAAAAAAATTTAGAAAACTAAATTTTTAAAAAGAAAAACAGTTTCTTCATTTATGCATATATTTTAAATTTCATTTCAGTTTATGAATGGTTATGAAATGTCATCTCAAAAATCTGGAGCTCAAAAACGCAAGGAAAAACAGAAATGTAATGAGATTAATAAAAAGGGGCGACAAAGGCCTTTTTAATTTGACGTTAAATGCAGCGGCGGTGCTCTCGCGCTCATGGCCCAGCCGGGGTGGGTGGGGGCGACTCTCCTGATGTGCGTGTGTGCATATGCGCCCTCCCTTTTTGGCCGAGGCCTCTCCGGCATGTGTGAGGCGAGCGGGAAAGGCCGTGCAGCCTCCCCCCGCATTTCTCATGCAGGAGACTGAGGAGAACCTGGCGGCGGTAGTGGTCGCAGCCTTCCTTTCCGACGCCCTTTCCGCCGATACAGAGGGGTCCAGAGGCGGCGGCAGAGGGAGCAGCAGCAGCAGTAGCAGTGATCGGAGGCCGAATGGCCACCGGGGGAGTCGCCTGAGGGAGGGGAGGCCCAGCCGGAGCCCCAACCAGATAGAAAAGTCGACGCCGACAAAGCTGAAGAGGAGGAGGAGGAAAAAAGCAGCGGGAGCCCATATTAGTCTTGTTCCAGCACTTAATAATCCTCTCGGTGGCTCTGCCCATGCCCTTTCATATTTCTCTGCTGATTCAGACAGTTCATTAAATGAACCAAAAGTCTTCTCCTGCATTGGCAATCGTCAGCAGTTTTATTATATCCTTCCAAGGGTAGCCAGGGCCTCTTCCCATCTTCTAGACTTGTCCAGGCCAGAAGCTTGAGAGAGTCAGTAGAAGACAGCTGCTGCTTCTCTAAAGCATAGCCAGAGATCACCCAACCTAAGGCCCAGGGCAAAATATGTCACCGAAATCTTGTGTGCAGCCTTCAGGAAGCCTTCTCATAGTTGTCAACAAGTTGTAATTTTTAAGGGAAGGAGGAATCAATTAAAACCATGTCTGGGAAGAATTATATTAAGGCTATGAAATCAATTTAACTTTAACTTAATGTAAATAGAATCAAATTTATTTCTTGTCCTCCCCCAGCTCCTTTTTGGAGTTTGCGATCTCACACATCATAAAAATTGAATGTGCTTTCAAGTAATTTTCATCTGGGTCTTATATTGTACTTATATTGTTTTGCATTTGGAACAGATTTATTTTCAGGTGGGGAGGGGGAGTAGAACTCCTTAGCATCAGAGCGTGTTAATAATAATAGAGGAAATACTAATGCTCTGATGGTTATTTTGAAAAATCCTTTCTTAATGAGCACCTAGAAGCCAAGCGGAACATACATGGCAAATTTCAAGTTTGTAGCCTTTACGGTCGTGGAGATTTTGTGATGATGTATGAGTGGCATTTCACTTTTATATGTATAGAACAGGTGTCCCCAAACTTGGCAACATTAAGACTTGTGGATTTCAACTCCCAGAATTTTCCAGCCAGCTATGCTGGCTGGAGAATTCTGGAAGTTCAAGTCCACAAGTCTTAAAGTTGCCAAGTTTGAAGACCTCTGATATAGAAGAAGATTGCTGGCAGAAACCCTCCCCCTCGAATTCTTGCTGTCTTTGTTTCATCTGGTTTGAAGAAGAAGTCAAGACTGAGTTATTTTGCCTTGCGAAAAAGACGCACCTTTTTCCTCCCTAAAAGAGGCTGAAAATTTGGGCGTGTCTTATACTTTGAATGTAGCTTTTTCGAAGCTTTTTTTCCCAGCCCTAACGAGGTGCTAATGATCTTCCCGGCTTCCTATTCCCTCCGAAGAAGGTTTTTTCCAGCCCTAAGTCTTTGCAGGCTTGTCTTCATTCCTACTCCCTCTGAAAAAGGCTTTTTCAGCCCTAACCAGAGGATAAAATAATGTGCTGAAGCTGAACAGACTAAGGATGTTAGCCAGATGAATACCTGGTAGGCAGATTTTTTCCCCTATTTTCCTCCCCAAAGACTAAGGTGCGTCTTATACTCTGAAAAATACGGTATTTTGTGTTCAGTCAAGGCTGCGGGCTGAGTTGATTTGACAGAAGGGATCAGCTCTCTTGTGGGGTTGAATTTGGGCTTACAGTTCTAAAAAAGAAAAAAAAATGAAGCTTTGTGAAGAAGATCGAACTTGCCCAGAGGATCAAAGGTAGGAAAATTGAGAAAGCGGTCTGAATGTTAAAAATCTTTCAAACAAAATTTCGTAATTTGGACCGTAATTGCCAAACATTGCTCTTGAGTTTCGTGGTTAACATTTCCGTGGGGTGTGCAGAATAGGAAATGCACATTTTTGGGGAAGCTCAGGTATAAAATGCATCACTCCAATTGCAAAGTCATGGCCACGATCTTGAATTTTGGGACCCCCTCTGCAAGTGCCTCTGATGAAACCTGAAGTGGTTTTTCTACATCTCAGTTTGTTGTCTGCTTAAAATCCATATTTAAAAGCTCAGTGTTAGCAGTCCCTCAATACCTACAGAGGGCGAAACCTCTTCTCTTCTCTTCTCTTCTCTTCTCTTCTCTTCTCTTCTCTTCTCTTCTCTTCTCTTCTCTTCTCTTCTCTTCTCTGCTCTGCTCTGCTCTGCTCTGCTCTGCTCTGCCCTGCCCTGCCCTGCCCTGCCCTGCCCTGCCCTGCCATTCCATGCTCTGCCCTGCCATTCCCTGCCCTTCTCTCGCTTCTCTCTTCTCTTCTCTTCTCTTCTCTTCTCTTCTCTTCTCTTCTCTTCTCTTCTCTTCTCTTCTCTTCTCTTCTCTTCTCTTCTCTTCTCTTCTCTTCCCTTCCCTTCCCTTCCCTTCCCTTCCCTGCCATTCCCTGCCATTCCCTTCCCTTCTCTCTTTCTCTTTTCTCTCTTTTCTCTCTTTTCTCCTTTCTCTCTCCTCTTCTCTTCTCTTCTCTTCTCTTCTCTTCTCTTCTCTTCTCTTCTCTTCTCTTCTCTTCTCTTCTCTTCTCTTCTCTTCTCTTCTCTTCTCTTCTCTTCTCTTCTCTTCTCTTCCCTGCCATTCCCTGCCATTCCCTTCCCTTCTCTCTTTCTCTTTTCTCTCTTTTCTCTCTTTTCTCCTTTCTCTCTCTTCTCTTCTCTTCTCTTCTCTTCTCTTCTCTTCTCTTCTCTTCTCTTCTCTTCTCTTCTCTTCTCTTCTCTTCTCTTCTCTTCTCTTTCCCTTCCCTTCCCTTCCCTTCCCTTCTTTCTCTTTTCTCTCTTTTCTCCTCTCTTTTTCTCTTATCTTCTTTCCTCTCCCCTTTTCTCCCTTTCTTCCTCTCTTTCTCTCTCTCTCTCTCTCTCTCCCCCTCCATTTTCACTTTTCTTTTGTAAGGCTGAAGCAATCACAATCACATGTGTCATGCTCCAGTATTGTGTCTTTGAGGCTGAGAAAACAAGATATAAAGTTATCTCTCTGTTCTCAAAATTAGCGAGTTAACTGCGTGAATCCTGTTATGTAGGTCATCTAGGAAGTAACACTACACGGATCATGTAAGAAGAGCCCCAGACTGGAATGGGAAATGATCGTAGAGTGGTAAATGTTTTATAAAATGGAAGTGACTGTGCTTGGAGAAATGCATTTTTTTTGGGTGGTTGGAGTCGGGTAAATTACAGTTCTGTTCCTGCTTTTGAGTAATAGAAAGCTAGTTTTGAGCTGAAACTCAAGAGAGAAGAACAGTATGCTTTCTATGTTTTGTAAGAGCAAATGTGGGATTAAAAAAAATAAGCAAAGTTATCTTATTTCCCAGGGTCATCTCATTTTTTTTCTATGTGGACTTAATCTTGCTCTTCCTAAACTTCGTATAGTTTCTCGATTGCCGAAAGTAGCTAATCAAGAGAGGATATTAAAAAATTGTTCACTGTGTCACTTACGTCCACAACATTTCTGTTGCTAAGCAAGACAGTTGTTAAGTACTGTATTTTTCAGAGTATGAGACACACCTTAATTTTGGGGGAGGAAAATAGGGAAAAAAAATCTGCCTACCAGGTATTCATCTGGCTAGTGTCCTTAGTCTGGTCAGCTTCAGCACATTATTTTATCCTCTGGTTAGGGCTGAAAAAACCTTTTTCGGAGGGTGTAGCAATGAAAACAAGCCTGCAAAGACTTAGGGCTGGAAAAAAACTTCTTCGGAGGGAGTAGCAATGAAAAAATCCTGCAAGTCGGGAAGATCATTAGCACCTCGTTAGGGCAGAAAAAAACTTCTTGGGAGGGAGTAGCAATGAAAAAATCCTGCAAGCCGGGAAGATCCGGGAAGATCGTCAGCACCTTGTTAGGGCTGGAAAAAAAAGCTTCAAAAAGCTACATTCGGAGTATAAGACGCACCCAAATTTTCAGCCTCTTTTAGGGGGGGAAAGGTGCGTCTTATACTCTGAAAAATACGGTAAATTTTGCTCCATTTCACAACCTTTCTTGCCACAGTTGTTAAGTGAATCACCGCAGTTCTTAAATTAGTAACACAGTTGTTAAGTGAATCCAGCTTCCCCCCATTGACTTTGTTTGTCAGAAGGTCGTAAAAGGGGATCACAGGACCCTGGTACATTGCAACCGTCCTAAGTACATGCCAGTTGCCAAGCCTCTGAATTTGGATCCCATGACCCTTGGGGATGCTGCAAAGGTTGTAACTGTGAAAAACGGTCATAGGTCACTTTTTTTGTGTCGTCGTGACTTTGAACGGTCGCTAAATGAACTGTTGTAAGTTGAGGACTATTTGTAGTCCAAAAACTCACAAGCTTTTTATCAGAGGGAGTTGCTTTCCTTGCCTGAAAAAAAATGCAAGTTAGTTTAAAAACTAACTAGAGTTTAGGGCTGTTTCAGTGGGAGCTGAGGTTGCAGGAAATAAATGTCAGATGAGTGTGAATTCCAAGTTGAAATGGCCATCACAAAGTTCATTAGACAGTTTTGAGCAAATTGTTCTTTTATACAATTGTGTAAAGGGTTAAAAGGCATCAAGATGGCAGGGTGAAGAGAGAAAACCACAGATGCCTGTAGCTTGGAAGCACAAGAGACAGGTAGCTGGTGTACATTTTGCTGCAAGAAATAATATAGAATAGAATATAGGCTATAGGACAGTAATGGCGAACCTATGGCACGCGTGCCACAGGTGGCACACAGAGCCATATATGAGGGCACGTGAGGTGTTGCCCTATGTCAGCTCCAGCGCGCATGCGCGTGTTGGCCAGCTGATTTTCGGCCTTCTTTTTGGCCATTTTCACTCTCTCCAGGCTTCAGGAAAACCTCCGGAAGTTCACTTGTGTGCATCACTCCCAGCCTCCTTTTCACTGTCAGAGGTCTTCAGGAACTTCTTCGGCTTTGGACAGTTTCAGCCAGGCCTCCCACACCTTGGCCCATTTCTTCTGCAGCCAGCAAGGCTTTCCTGAAGGCCTCTCTAGCCGATAACAGAGCTCCAGATTGATCCGGAGCTCTGTTATCAGCTACAGAGGCCTTCAGGAAAGCATTGCCGGCTGCAGAAGAAAAGGGCCGAGGTGTGCGAGCCTGGTTGCAACTATCTGAAAGTAAGTAATAAGGCAGCTCCACTTCCATTTTGTTTCTGAACTTCTGATTGGCCCGTTGGGCCATTTTTCACCATCCCCAGGCTTCAGGAGGCTTTCCTGAACCCTGGGGAGAGTGAAAAACAGCCCAACGGGCCTACTGGAAGCTTCAGTGAGGCCTATGCGCATGTGGGAGGGGGGCAGCGCGGGGGGAATAGCATTGCATTATGGGTGTGGGCACCCGCATGCATGCTATTGTGTGCACGCACGCCCTTTTGGCACCCAAGCCAAAAAAGGTTCGCCATCACTGATATAGGATATAGAGAATGGACTGGACTGGACTGGACTGGACCTTGGAGGAGGGGACCTTTATCTCCAGGCCTTTAATCATCTTAGTTGCTCTTCTTTGCACTTTTTCCAAAGTCCCAACATCTTTTTTTTTAGTATGCTGACCAAAATTGGTTGCAGTATTCCAGGTGTGGCCTTTCTAGGATTTTGTAAAGTGGTACTAATACTGCACATGACTTTGATTCTATGCCTCTGTTTATACAACCAAGGATTGTATTAGCTTTCTTGGCTGCTGCGGCACACAGCTGGCTCATGTTTAAGAGATCGTCCGCTAGGACTCCAAGGTCCCTGTCGCAGTTACTGCTTTTGAGCCAGGTCTCGCCTAATCTGTACTTATATCTTTGAGAGGCTTTGCAGTAAACATTTTAATGGGGTTTCATATATCACAACGGGACAAAAATAGCACCGTATTTTAAATTAACGAAGAAAACTTTGGGGGGAAAAGTGGTCAGAGTTTTACAATGTGAGAACCGAGTTACATTTTTCAAGATCTGTGTTGCTTACTCTGGAAATAAATCTGGGGATTTTAATTTTTTTAATGTATTTGTTATAACTTTGGAGGTCAAGGGGCATCTGGTGAAGACATGGGGGCTGCGGGACACATTCTGACCCTCTAAATGTAACCTGGTGATTCATAGCGGAAACCATGATATCCATGCAATCTGCAGTTTACGGGAAGGGTGTCATGGACAGGCTTCATTTATGTATCCCAGAGGAAGCAAGTTTCCATCTCAAGGTTTTTACAGGCTGAGTCACATGCCATGCATCACTGTTCCTTCTCTCTCTTTTATCCCATTTACAGAGAAAGAGAGAGAGAGAGAGAGAGAGAGAGAGAGAGAGAGAGAGAGAGAGAGAGAGAGAGAGAGAGAGAGAGAGATGATAAAGAAACAGAAAAAGAAAAAGAAGAGAAAGAGAAAGAGAAAGAAAGAAAAAGAGAAGGAGAAGGAAAAGGAGAAGGAAAAGGAAAAGGAAGAAGAAGAAGAAAAAAAGAAAAAAAGAAAGAAAAAGAAAAAGAGGGAGGGAGAAAGAGAGAGAGAGAGAGAGAAAGACAGAAAGAAAAGAGAAAAATAAGTAAAGTAAGAGGGAGGGAGGGAGGAAGAGAGAAATGGGAAAAAAGAAAGAAAAGAAAGAAAAAAGAAGAGAGAAAGAAAAAGGAGGAGGGGAAGGGAGGAAGAGAGAAAGAAAAAAGAGAAAGAAAGAAAAAAGGGGGAGGGAGGAAGAGAAAGAAAAAAGAAAAAGGGAGGGAGGAAGAAGAAGAGAGACAAAGAGAAAAAAGAGAAGAAAGAAAAGAGAGAGAGAGAGAGGAGGGAGAGGGAGGGAGGAAGACAAAGACAAGGTCCTTCCACCTTGTCTTCAGTCTTCCCCAGAGTTCCAAAGGAAGGGAAATGACGGAGAATTCGGTGTTCTGAGTTGACGGTAGGAATCCTGTTTGTTCTTCTCTGGTCACTATCGGGAGGCCTAGTGAAAAATTCCCAGCTTCACCAAAGGTTCTTGTGTGTAACTCACAACAACCACAGGCTTCCCTCTGGAGTAATGGATTCTTCCAAGGAAGGAGACTTCGGGATGCTATTCAGTTCTGCAGCCTCTGAGCTCAGACCCTGCACTGAGCAGGGAATTGGACCAAATGACTTCTGAGATCCCATCCACCTCCTGGAAGAGTTTATGATTCTACATTTAGTGGTGAAAAGCCAGCCAAAAGAGGTCATGGGTTGGTGGGGGCTGGAAAACTGGTGGGATTTATGTATGTGATAGGGAAGGGGTCTTATAAGGGCACAGCAGCCAAACAAGACAGATGCAGACTTCGATGGATAGTTAGAACTGCAGAAAAAGCAATTGCAACCAGCCTACCTTTCATTGAGGATCAGTATACTGCACGAGTCAAAAAGAGGGCTTTATTTATTTATTTATTTATTTATTTGGCTTTTCTTATATGCCGCCCAACTCCCGAGGGACTCAGGGCGGCGTACAACACAAGAAAAATACAAGAAATAACCAATTAACAGAATTAAAAACATAATATAAAAATTAAAAATTACAGTATAAAAACCATTCAACAACCAAACATACCCGGGGGAGAGTTCAGCTGGAATTAAGCTCTGCCCCCTGCCTGCAGGAAAAGCCACGTCTTAACGGCTTTTCGGAAGGCCAGCAGGGTGGGGATAGTTCGGGTCTCTGGAGGAAGTTGGTTCCAGAGCGCGGGGCCTGCCACAGAGAAGGCCCTCCCCCTAGGACCCGCCAGCCGGCACTGCTTGGCTGACGGGAGCTGGAGGAGGCCAACTCTGTGGGCCCTAACCGGTCGAAGGGAAGTATGAGGCAGAATGCGGTCCCGGAGATAACCTGGTCGCTTTGAAAATATCTACAGACCCCTCATATCCTGGACATAAATTGTTTCAACTTCTTTCCTCAAGACCACGCTATAGGGCATTGCACACCAAAACAACCAGACACAAGGACAGTTTTTCCGCCCATGCCATCCCTCTGCTAAACAACTAATTCCCGCAACACAGTCTTATGCCCAACCACCTAATAGGGCTGTAGTATTACTATTATCCTTTTCATCTTTCCTATTACATGTTTCCTTAACTTCTTATGACTATAACTTTGTTGTTTGTATCTCATGATTTATGCTGATTGCTTATTTAGTATCCTACGACTATCACTGAGTGTTGTATCTTATGATTGTGATGACTGTATTTCATGATTATGAATTATCACTTGTTGCTTATATGTACACTGAGAGTTTCTGCACCGGAGTCAAATTCCTTGTGTCTCCAATCATACTTGGCCAATAAAGAATCTTATTGTTCTGACCCAGCTGCCGGACCAAGGAACACAGCACAAATAGCGTCTGAACAAACTTTGTTTTAATATTCACAAACTGCTAATTATCTGTCTTAGCAGTCATTTGTAAAGTCAATGAAATAAGAAAGCAGTCTTTTCGGAGCAACACCTGTTAATTAACCTTCTTAACAGCCAGCAATAGTCCAAGCAACAAGAGTCAAAAGTCCAAGGAAGAGGTTGTCTGATAACAGCATACAATCTTACTATTGTTGGCAGAATGCCCAGGAGCAATTTGCAGGAAACTGGACGTGTTCCAAACACGAGCCGAACAGGAGTTTTGAAGTCAAAAGACACAATGGAAATAAATGAAGTTGTTTCCTGCAAATTGGTCAATCCTTTTCCTCACTTAAATAGGCTATGGGAGTGGCCAATTAACCCCAAGCCTTACACCCGAGTAGACCTCAGGAGCCACTCCTGCCTTTTGGCAGCTCTGCGCGCGCACGCATTCAGGACAGGCTCCTCTTCTTCGTCTTTGTCTTCTGCCCTCATGGCAGCATCTGGAGGTTCTGAAGGCCCTGGCTGAATCTCTGCCTCTGGCACCAAGTCTTCTCCAGCCTCCTCACTCTCAGACTCTGGTACCAGCTGCACAGGTGATGGCGAATCACCACATCAGCCTACTCACTGTCTGAATCAGCTACCAGCTGCACAGGTCACTGGCGGGCCACAACTCTCCTCTCCTCTCCTCTCCTCCTCTCCCCTCCCCCTCCCCCTTCTCTCTTCTCCTCTCCTCTTCTCTGCTGTTCAACTGAAGATAGCCTACTGTGATGGATTAGTGTATATGTTGGTGGAAACTGTGCCACAAGCTTCCAGCCCTTTTAGATTTCTAGACTCATTTGAATATTTAGCAACTCCTATAAAGGAGCCGAGGTGGCGCAGCGGTTAGAGGCAGTACTGCAGGTCACTTTAGCTGACTGTGATCCGCAGGTCAGCGGTTCAAATCTCACCGGCTCAAGGTTGACTCATCCTTCCATCCTTCCGAGGTACTGTAGGTAAAATGAGGACCCAGATTGTTGGGGCAATATAAAAATACATTGCTTACTGGTGTAAACCGCTTAGAGAGTGCTTGCACTGTGAGGCGGTATATAAATCTCACTAAATAAATAAATAAGTAAGTAAGTAAGTAAGTAAGTAAGTAAGTAAGTAAGTAAGTAAGTAAGTAAGTAAGTAAGTAAGTAAGTAAGTAAGTCAAGGAGAACTTCCTATTAGAAATGACTGAATCTGTTAGTTCCGATTGCTCATTTTGCCTTCCCTCCTTCTCTTCTTTTTATCCCTCTATTTTTTCATGAGATATTAAAAGGGAGTTGGCATTTTCATGTATATGAAGAGATTTGCCAACCTTTTCTGCTTTTTATTTTATTTTATTGAGCATCCCTCCCACACACTTTACTTGCATTTTTTGAAAATGTTTCTGTGATTGAATTCATGTGTCCTTTTGTGATACATGAATACCAAAGAAGTGTTTGATTCCAGTTCGTGCATTGATATGGACTTCCACAGAAGTGTCAAAATGCGAATGAGTGACAAATTAGTGAGCGGCAACCAGTCATAAATGCAAAGTGCCCAAAATGCACTTTGTGCGGCAGTCATAATTTGGAGGCTGGGTCATAAATAACATTTGTATAGCAATTTTGCTGATTTTATGTTTTTCCGTATTTGGACTTTGACTGCAATAATACCGAAATGTGAACACATGTAGCAGAGGTTAAGCTTCCGGGGGTCATTCTATTTTCCTTTCTGAAGAAAGCCTCAGGGGAAGATAGATAGATAGATGATAGATAGATAGAAGATAGATAGATAGATAGATAGATAGATAGATAGATAGATAGATAGATAGATAGATAGATAGATAGATAGATAGATAGATAGATAGATAGATTAGATGAGAGAAAAACATGATAGATATAGAAGATAGATAAATGGATGGATGGATGGATGGATGATAGATAGATAGATAGATAGATAGATAGATAGATAGATAGATAGATAGATAGATAGATAGATGAGAGAGACAGAAAAAGAGATAGATATAGAAGACAGATATAAAGGATGGATGGATGGATGGATGGATGGATAGATAGAAAGACAGAGAATATAGATGATAGAGCTATAGATGATAGATAGATAGATGAGAGATAGATGAGAGATAGATATTTGATAGATGAGAGAGACAGAAAAGACATAGATATAGAAGATAGATATAAAAGATGGATGGATAGATGGATAGAAAGACAGACAGAATATAGATGATAGTTAGATAGATGAGAGATAGATATTTGATAGATGAGAGAGACAGAAAAGAGATAGAAAGATGTAAAGGATGGATGGATAGATAGACAGACAGACAGACAGACAGATGAGAGATAGATAGACAGACAGACAGACACTGTGTGTGTGTGTGTATGTAGAGAGATATTTTTCAAAATAATGTTCAAAAATAATAGAATAGCAGACATTTGATAGCATGGCACTGTATAGTAACTCTGGGCCTGTCTTACATGTGTGAAAATGTTGGATTTCTCTGTTTTGTTTCCAGTTATTGTGATCTGTGAATGGCTTAGTAGTGTAGCTGCAGAATAGGTAGAGGATCCTGGGTTTCTAAAGCTGAATAAAAGCCAGCTGATTTCAGAAAGTTGCGCAATATTGATTTAAGAAGACCTTTGACCAGTCCCTGCACTTGGCTGAATTAAAAAGTCAACCCTGTAACATTCAGTAGCATTTTTGGGGAAAAGCTTCATTGTTATGCAGGTAATCTTCGACTTACAACCACAATTGAGCCCCCAAATTTCCATTGCTAAGCAAGACAGTTGTTTCAGTGAGGTTTGCCTCATTTTATGACTGCTCTGGTTAAGCAAAGCACTGCAGTTGTTAAGTTAATAACACGGTTGTTAAGCGAATCCAGCATTCCCAATTGGACTTGGCTTGTCAGAAGGTCGCAAAAGTGGATCACGTGACCCCGGGACACAGCGACCGTCATAAATACGAGTCGGTTGCCGAGCGTCTGAATTTTAATCACGTGACCACGGGGAGGCTGCAATGGTCGTAAGTCTGAAAAACGGTCATTGGTGACTTTTTCCAGTGCTGTCGTAACTTCGAATGGTCACTGAATGAACTGTTGTAAGTGGAGGGCTCCTTGTATTTGCTTTATTTCACAATAGAATAGTTTTAAAACAAAGTAAAGGGAATAAAGTGAATATTGTGAATGACTGTTCGAATAAAGTGAATATTGCGAATGACTGTTAGAAGAAAGTGAATATTGCGAATAACTGCTCGAAGAAAGTGAATATTGCGACTGACTGCTCCATTCTGTTCTGCTTTTAGCTAGGAATGCCTGGGTGAGCCAAGAATTCATTTCCATTCCATGATTTACATTTTGCAACAACAGCAGTTAAAAGAAAATTAGCCTGCAAAGGCAGCTGATTCACACATCAATTTGTTGGTACCTTGTCTTAACAATATTGCGAGCTTTAATAGCTGACCATAATCACTTAGCAATTTTTTGACTGGTCAGTGTGCAATTGCTAATGTCCCCATAACACTTAATTTGTATTTAATCAGAGTTTATAATGAAGCACTGAAAGAGCATGGAGCTTTTCACTGAGGGAGAGATACTGTATACTACAGGTAAGTCCTGGACTTACAACAGTTCATTTAGTGAGCGTTCAGAGTTACAGCGGTACCGAATAAAGGGACATACGACCATACTTATGACCTTTGTAGCTGCCCCATGATGATGTGATCAAAATTCAGATGCTTGGCAACTGGTTCATACACTGTTTCCCAAGATCACGTGATCCCCTTTTGCGACCTTCTGACAAGCAAAGATTCACTTAATGACCGTGTTACTAACTTATCAACTTCAGTGATTCACTTAACAACTTTGGCAGGAAAGCTCATATAATGGGGCAAAACTCCCTTAACAAATGTTTCACTTAAGAACAGAAATTTTGGGCTCAGTTGTGGTTGTAAGTCAAGGACTACCTGTACCAGTAGTGGGTTCTAAAACACTTTACTACCAGTTCGTGCGTGCCGCTTCTGCGCATGTGCAGAAGCGTCCCGGGTGGGTGGGCGGAGCCTCCCACCACCAGGGCTACCGGTTCTTAGAACCGGGCCGAACCGGGAGCAACCATTGTTTTGTGACTTTGAATCAGTGTTAACTAATCCCTGCAGTTTTGATGGAAAGATTTCTTGGAAGTGGTTTGCCATTGCCTGATTCCAAGGGGGAAGGGGGAAGGACTGGCCCAAAGTCACCCAGATATTGGATTGTGATTGTTTTCACGCCTATGGCAAGAATAGAACTCGCGTCTTCCAGTTTCTTGCCTGGTGCCTTATAGACAGGGTGGATTTGATTTAAAGCAAGTCGATTTAAATCACGATTTAAATCATGATTTAAATCACTAGTAAAAAGGCTTGATTTAAATCGACTCGATTTAAATCATAATTTTTAAACTGTCATCTCTTTCCCGCAGTGGCTCCTCCTCTGACCCGCTGTTGACTCAACGACAGTCCCAATATTGCAGAATATACAGCCATGCTCCATTTCATGCTGAATAAACTACATTTTTAATGTATCTTAAATAGAAAACTATATTTATATAGATTTTTACTCCAAAAGAATTTTATTAAAATAAATTTGATAAAAATAAAAAAAAATTGATTTAAATTTAAAAAGTCCGATTTTTTTTAAATCTTCGATTTTTATACACCCTGCTTATAGATCTTACACCAGGGGTGTCCAACCTCAGCAACTTTAGGACCTTTGGACTTTGGAAGTCCACAGGTGACTTTAACAGATTAACAGAGTTGGAAGGGACCTTGCAGGTCATCTAGTCCAACCCCCTGCCCAAGCAGGAGATCCTACATCTGCCTCTACCTAGGATCGAACTCACAACCAACTGATTGTGAGGCAAGAGCTCCACCTCTAGGCCACAGCAGCGTGAGCGGTTACTCTTAAAGCTGCCCGGGTTGGACACCCGTGCTCTACTACGCCAAACCGTCTCTCAATTTCCTGGCTACAGTTACATTTTCTCAAGTTGGTTGGCTTTCGAAGACCTCCGCTGTCTCTTCTGCCACGTAGCCTGAAAAGATATTCTTGCATTCCAGGTACTAGACAAGGCCGATCTTCCCCTCTAATTTATAATTTGTTGTCTTCTTCAGTCCGTGAAACCTGATGCCTGGTTTCCAGAGCTAAATTCTCATGTAGAAATCTGGCTTTGAAAATACCGTCCCATGTCTGAAAAATCAGGGGTGCATCATGGTTAGCAGAACCTTGCTATGTTCCTCATCTGACCTCTTGCAATTCCAGGTGGCCCAAATGTCTGTCTGTTATCATCCCATTCAGCTCCATTCCCTTGAATGTTAGTATGTCTTTCAGAACCTTGACATTTATCTAGCTTCCATTTATCAACTTGCTATGTCAATCTGTCTGCCTTCTTATCGTTCATGCTTGCTGCTCAAGGACTTCACAAGAAGATACCATTAGCAGAAAGCTTCCACTCATTCTTTAATTCATACTCGAAGAAGGTTGCTAGCTTCATGTCCACCTTAGCAGAAGTTGCCGTAGCATACAAAAGAATTGCTGAAGGATGTCAACCTACCAGCGTAGGCTGCCTAAATTCACAACAGAGTTAGGAACAGGCGTTTTGGAGAGCTGATTATATGTTCTACTTCAGGGAAACTTAAGTTGATTCCAAACGATGAATTATGTAAAGCATTTCATAACTGAAGCAGAGGAACTTCGTTTAAATGAAATGCTAAGCAAATCACTTAATCTTTGCAGGTGCTACATAGGCTGTATGAAGATCCATGAATAGTAACAAGGGCAAATAAATACGGAGTTTTACAATGAAGCATTTTGTAGTACTAAATATCAACCTGACTTGTGAATGCATGAAGATTTCTTTCCTCTGCCTTTAAGATAGCCATCTTTTTAATGCCAGGCCAAACATCTGAAGCACCAGCTGAGATGCCAAGTTATATTTGTGAACAATTTCCTTAAAAAAATAAGCCTAACGTTGCTGTATTATATTAAGCAACATTTAGCCAGGGAGGAAGTTTATGTGTGTATGTGTTAGTCTTATTATTATTATTATTATTATTATTTAAGACACTTTTTAATATCGTCTTTGTTGTTGTTTTTTAAATTGCCCTTTTTAAAAATACGTGGGCATTTTGTATTTTAACTTCCTTTGAATTAACTAATTTTTTTTTAAAAAAAGTCACCACCACCACCTAGGCCTAAGAAGTCAGAAGTTAAAGGTAAAAATGAACCATCAGTTTCACAGTGTTTGTATACTTGCAATGTGACAGCTTAGTCAACAATTCTTTAAAAGAAGCACCTAAGTCAGTGATGGTGAACCTTTTTTGGTTCGCGTGCCAAAAAGGGGGGGTGCGCGCGCTAGCGCGCACCCGCATACCCACACCCATTCCCTCCCCCCCATGCATGCGCACACACACACACACACACACACACGCAAAGGCCTTACCGGAGCCTGGGGCGGTAAAAAACGACGAAACGGGCAAACCAGAAGTTCGGAAAAATGCACTTCCGGTTTGTCCATTTCATCGTTTTTTGCATTCCGGGGCTTCAGGGAGCTTCCCTGAACCCTCCGGAGTGCAAAAAACAGGTCACCGGCAAACCGGAAGTGCGTTTTTTCCGCACTTCCGGTTTGTCCGTTTTGTAGTTTTTTGCATTCCGGGGCTTCAGGAAGCTTCCCTGAACCCTCCGGAGTGCAAAAAACAGCTCACCGGCAAACCGGAAGTGTGTTTTTCCACACTTCCGGTTTGCCGGTGGGCAACGCTCGTGTGCCCTCCGCTATGGCTACGCGTGCCACCTGTGGTACGCGTGCCATAGGTTCGCCACCACGGACCTAAGTTATACATGTTCGTTACTATTTTCTAATGCGGGGAGTCCCCACATTACAACGGTCCATTTAGTGACCGTTCCAAGTTACACAGCATTGAAAAAAGTGACTTATGACCAACCACCGGTTCAGTATCCCCCACACTCATTGGCAACTGTTATTCCTCATATTTTGTGTGTTGGTGTATAGTACTTTGTGTGTCAATGTGTAGTACTTTGTGTGTCGGTGTATAGTACTTTGTGTGTTGGTGTATAGGATTATGGTAGTTGAAGTCCAGTGCGCATGATGGGAAAGCCTCTTACTTCCTCCATCACTCCATCTCTTTCTTCTCCATTGTCTCCCTTCTGCATTTGGTAATTGAATTCCGGTATCTGATGAGATGGGCCACAAAGCATTTGATTATAACATTTGTTAGTTTTTTAAAATCCCTTGAGGCTACGTGTCTCTGTGCGTTGGTTGCCAAAGAATTGACCACTTCTATGTATCGTTGGTATTTAACACCAGATAAGTTATCTCAGATGTACAAAGGTACGTCAAATGAATGTTGGAAGTGTAAAAGTAAAGAGGGGACTTTTTAATCATCTATGGTGGACATGTAATAAAGCAAAAAAAAAAAAAATTGGAGTATGATTCATATTTTAATACAGAAAATTTTGAAAATGGAGATAAAAATGAAACCAGAACTTTTCCTTTGTGGACTTAATGGAAAAAGAACTGGAGAAAAAAATTGGAACTTTGTTATTATATATGTTGACAGCAACAAGACAATTGTATGCACAAAAATGGAAGGACACTTCGATCCCTACTATGGATGAATGGTTGCAGAAGTTGATGGAGTTGGCTGAAATGGCAAAACTGACCACTTTGATTAAATAAAAGAACATTAATACTTTTGTTTCCACATGGAGACCGCTTTTGAACTTTGTGCTTGATGTGGAGAAGAATGAAATTCTGACTTTGGGTTTTACCGATTAGACTGATAGATCTTTATAGAAATGGCTCGTTCATACTATTATGAAAAAGCAGAAAGTTGTGATTTGAGGTTAATGCCTTATTTTACTATAACAGAGAGTCGGAAGTCAATGCTTCTTTTTCTCCCCCCCCCTTATCTTTCCTCACTTCTCTTTCCCCTACCTCCCCCCACTGCTTTTCTATTTACTTTTGTATTTTATAATACTTTATAACCAGTGGTGGGTTCCTACCAGTGCGGTCCACTCTATAGCACTGGTAGCGGCCTGCTGGTGACATCACAGTACCGGTGCGGTCGGTTGCCAGTGCCTGGGCACCGCCATTTTTAAAAAATTTAATTTTTTTTTTAAAAAATTTCTTCTCCGCATGCCAAGAAGCCAAGCTTCCGGCACTGCACACTCACTGCCTTCCTACCCCACAGTGAGTCCAAGCAGGGGAGGATGGCTGAGGGAGCGCATGAGATGCTGAAAGAATGGGCGGCAAGAGCTATCTCCATTCCCCTCCCTTCAGCAGTCCGAGAAGCCACGAACGTGTGGTGATGATCCGAGGCATTTTCGCACATTTGAGGCTTCTCGAGCTGTTGAGGGGAGGGGGAATGGGCGGCAGGACCTATCTCAGTTCCCCTCCCTTCAGCAGTCTGAGAAGCCACGAACGCACGGTGATGATCCTAGGCATTTTCGCACGTTTGAGGCTTCTCGAGCTGCTGAGGGGAGGGAGAATGGGCGGCAGGAGCCTAGGATCATTGAATGGGGAGAAGCATTCAGGCTGGACGGAGCCTCCTAGAAGAACCGCTGCCACGGTCTTGCTGCTCCCACTGCGGGGGGCTGCGTTGCGGGTGGGCAATGCTCCCGTTTCTCCAGCCGCTGCCAAGCTCCCGAGGCCCATGCCCACCCGGTCACATGGCTGGCAAGCCACACCCACAAAATAAGCCACACCCACAGAGTGGTAGTAAAAAAATTAGGAACCCGCCCCTGTTTATAACTCAATAAAAATGTTAAATGCAAAAGAATTGACCAGTTCTGTAGAAATGTTACCATCAGAACATGAGCTAATATGGGGAGAATTCTACCAAGGGGAGTCCTAATCTTTGTAACCGTTCTTTTGTCAACATATTAAACTTGTTTTTTCTTTTCTTTCTGCTAGTCAAATATAACAATTTGCAATCGTTAATTGGTAACAGTGTAAATCCATGCATGATTTTGGTGGTGGGGGAGTAGGAATTATGTGATAATTGTTAGCAGACAAGTGTAAAGATCTTGACACTCTAACTATGGCAGGACTCTGCCCAAGTTTGAAACGGTTTTTAGAGACTCCCGGAAAGAAGTGGGTAACATTTTGAGCTATTCGTACAGCAAAACTGTACAATTAATCTTGCAGATGTCAATGCAGAGACCCCAGAGAGTATTATGGGAAGCAAGCTCAGTCTTCGTATCCCATCTTGATCAGGATTTAGAAGGATATCGTAGAAGCGATTCCATCTCGAGTCCTATCCTGTGGTGGAGAGCTAGGAAATTCAGTTGAAGATTGTTATTACCTTCTCAAGACCAATTTGATTAAGGATCAAGATCGTGTGAACAATTAATATTGCTTTACACTACACTGGTAAGACCACTCTTGGAATGCTGCATCCAGTTTTGGTCATGGTACAAAGGTGTTGAGACTCCAGAAAGAGTGCAGAGAAGAGCAACAATGATGATTAGGGGCCTGGTGTCAAACTGTTTTTCTTGACAGTGCATAAAACACATGATGAATAGTTGTGGGAACTAGGTATGTCTAGTCCAGTGGTCGGATTGAATTTTTTTTACTACCGGTTCTGTGGGCGTGGCATGGCATGGCTTGGTGGGCGTGGCAGGGGAAGGATATTGCAAAATCTCCATTCCCACTCCACTCCAGGGGAAGGATACTGCAAAATCCCCATTTCCTCCCGATCAGCTGGGACTCAGGAGGCAGAGAATAGATGGGGCGGGGCCAATCAGAGGTGGTATTTACCAGTTCTCCGAACTACTCAAAATTTCCGCTACTAGTTCTACGAAATACTCAAAATTTCTGCTACCGGTTCTCCAGAACTGGTCAGAACCTGCTGAAACCCACCTCTGGTATAGTCTAATGAAGGGAATAATTAGGGGTCACATGATAGTAGTCACAGAGGGGAGGTGATCGATCTATTCTCCAAAGCACCTAAGACAGGAACAAGAGTGGAAGCTTAATAAAGACAGATCCAATCTAGAGATAAGGAGAAATTTTCTAACTCTGAAAACAATCAGTGGAACAGCTTGCCACTGGAGGTTATCAAGAACAATTTTCCCAGAATGGTATAAGGCCTCCTGTTTGAGCAGGGGATTTGGACTAGAAGACTCCAAGGTCCCTTCCAATTCCTTGTTATTCCGTATTCTGAAACATATTTTATTAGTTACTAAAGCAACTGTGGCGCTTTCCCCAACTATCCTTGAAATAACCAACATCTGAAAGCCAACACCGCAGTTGATATTTCTGTAGCATCTTTTTTTAAATTTTGGGGACCCCAGCCTGTAGAAGTTACCCTAACGAAACTTTTCGACATTCTAAAATTCTTGCATTTAAAAGTCCTTTTGAATTGGTAATGAAGAAGAATTTGCTGACTTTTTTTTCCCTTTCCTGATTTTATTTAGCAATTTTTTTAAAAAAATGCTTCTTGGAAAAGTCAAAATGGAATGAGTTTTCACAGACCAGTTACAGTTTTAAAAAAAATATGTTTCCTAAGAGAGAGCTTGTAGATGAGTAAAGTAGAAAATATGTCAGCGTTGCCATTTTTCTCTATTCTAGCCTAGCCATAAATTTATATGCAATTCATTACATTTAGATTTTTAGGATATTAGGCATTGCTTTTATGTGCTTTCCATCTGTCTGGTTGCTTTGTAGTTCTAACCAAGTATTTTTTTTTCCCTCCCCAGTTTAATATTAGGCTTTTCCTGTATTTTGCTGACTCAGACCCTGGATTTCCAAGAAGAAAAAAAAGGAGAAGGACAAATGTTGGATGAAAATACCATGCTGATTCTCTGGTATTGCTGAAATACTAACTTCTGTTTTTCGGCAGTGCGTCCTCCATGGAGGAGCTCAAACCTACTCCAGGGCCAGTAAGAACGTCGGTATTTCCAGAGGGTTTCTCCTTTATTTTTTCATACAAGTTGATCGATAAACTTAAGGGGATCACGGTGGAAAATGAAAAGCAGGTGACTTCCTTGTAACAACAAGCTTTCCCTATTGCTGCAAACAGCAACTTCTTTAACGAGAGACGCGTCAGCCAATTGGATGACAGCTGCTGGCGGGAATGGAAGGCAGCCTCATTTGGGGATTTAAGCTCAACGTGGAGATGAACAAGAGGACTGTTGAAATGTTCTCCTTCCACAAGTGGCTGTAACAGTCGAGAGTCCTCTGGATTGGCCTCCAAAATGATGTCTCCTTTCAGGTGGTATGGAATGACCTGCAAAGATCAGCTTTGTGATTCGGAATAGGACTACAGTGCTCTAAGGATGCCCAGGAGAGGATTAATATTTCAAGCCAGAACACGATGGCTTTTTGTCGGTCTGGCTTTGCTGCTGAGTCTGTTACTGATCATGTACCTCCTGGAGTGTGCCCCGCCAACCGAAAGCAACCGATCGCTTCCTGGCCTCGGAGGGGATCATTTCGGTAAGGAGCATTACCAAGCCCTTCTTCAAGAGCAGGAAGAACACTACCAAAACAGGGCTGCCAGCCTGAAGCGTCAGATCGCCCAACTGAAGCTGGAACTTCAAGACATGAGCGAGAAATTGAAGCTGTTGCAGGATAAGAAAAACCCCAAAGTCCAAAGCATGGGCTCTCCGGGCATCAAAGAACAAACCTCCAACGACCTCTTAGAATACCTGCATTCTCAAATAGACAAAGCTGAAGTGAGCATTGGCGTCAAGCTACCCAGCGAATACGCCGTGATCCCTTTTGAGAGTTTTACTTCCATGAAGGTGTACCAGTTGGAGATGGGACTCACCCGTCACCCGGAGGAGAAGCCCGTCCGGAAAGATAAGCGGGATGAGTTGGTGGAAGTGATTGAGGCTGGCCTAGACGTGATCAATAATCCCGACGAAGAAGGTCAAGAGGAAGAAGATGGAATCGGGGAGCGGCAGCTTTACAGCGAAAGTGATTTCGTAGAAGGTATGTTTCCACCTAGCTGTTCTGACCCAACTCCCCAAACACGACAAGCCCTATTTTGTTTGTTTGTTTGTTTGTTTGTTTGTTTGTTTGTTTATTTATTTTATTTTATTTTATTTTATTTTATTCCTTCTTATAAGCCGCCCAACTCCCAAGGGACTCAGGGCGGCGTACAACATGTAAAGAACAATTAATAAAAAAAACATAATAATACTAATTAAAAGCAATTATAAAAATTTTAAAAAACATCATCATCATTCATACGTAGCAAGGCCACAGATGTTTCCATTGGTCTTATTTTAGCCCGCCTGCTTGAAAAGCCATGTTTTCACGGCTTTACGAAGGCCAGCAGGGTGGGGATAGTTCGGATCTCTGGTGGGAGTTGGTTCCAAAGAGAGGGAACTCCCACAGAGAAGGCTCTCCCCCGAGGTCCCGCCAACCAGCATTGCTTGGTTGAGGGGACCTGGAGGAGACCAACTCTGCGGGACCTAACCGGTCGTAGGGATGTATGTGGCAGGATGCGGTGAAGTAATGATTCCTTTATTAGGAGCGCCAGCAGCCCCGGCAAAAAGTTTCTCTCTTACAGCAGGCTAACAAGTCTGTCTGGCAGGGAGATGAATAGTAGTCTGCACATCTATGCATCTCCACCCCCTGCCTTCTATCCCCAGAGCTAGGGTGGGGCTTCGCTAGCAGCAATGGCTCTTCCTTCCCAAGGATCAGCCCACGGATTTCCACTGCTCTCCTCTCCTCTGCCTTCCGGGCACCCGTGCATCAGGCACTGGACCCAGCTGTTCCTCCTCTTCCTCATCAGCCACCTCCAGACCTAGGGGCTGTTGACTCTCCATCTGAGGTCTGACAGACGGCCCAGGCTCCGCCTCTCTCTCTTTCTCTGACAGCTCCATTCCCTCTTCCCCCTCGGAGCTCTCAGGTTGCCTTGATGCTGACCCTGACTCCCACGCTGCCTCCTCCTCTGATTCGGCTGCTGGAGGGGCCAGTGGCTGATAGGCCACAACACTGGCCTTGGAAATCTGAGTTTGGAGGAAGGCATTCTGCACCGATCATGTACAGGTAGTCTTCGACTGACTTACGACCACAATCGGGCCCCAAATTTCCATTGCTAAGTGAGACCGTGGTTAAGTGAGTTTTCTTCCCCATGTTACGACCTTTCTTGCCACCTTTGTTAAGTGACTCACGGAAGTTGTTAAGTGAATCTGGCTTCCCCATTGACTTCGTTTATCAGAAGGGGATCAACGTGAAACCCCTCCCCCCCCGGGACACTGTGTCCGTCATAAATGTAAGAGTTGCCAAGCAGCCAGATTTTGGTCACGTGACCACAGGGATGCTGCAACGGTCGTTAAGTGTGGAAAAACGGTCATAAGTCACTTTTTTCAGTTGCATTGTAACTTTGAATGGTCACTAAATGAATGGTTGTAAGTCAAGGGCTGCCTGTATGACAGATTATGAAACAAAAGACGGAGCTGTTTACTTGCTTACAAATAGTTTGATTATGATCAAATGCTAAAAACGTTTAAACTGGTGTTGGGGTCACACTGGGAAATTAGGTAATATAGCAGGTGTGTTCATAAGCTTTGTGTTGAGAATAGGTGTATTAAAGAGAGTGTTCAGCTTTAGTGTGTCCAGCTTCTAACATATGTGATATTGGCAGAATTAACGACAGCTTGATGATGGATACTGTTTTCCACCCATCCTTAATCCTTAAAATCTCAGCTATCTTAAAGTCTAAGCCGGCTTCAGATATAGTTATTTTTAGGGCTTTCCTTCCTAATAATTCAAGTCATCACTTATAATCTTAACTCCATCTTGGAGAGTTGAAGGAGTTATTGAGAACTATACATAAACGACTCCCCCAAAGGCATGAGATTGGGTAGCAATGTTTTTTATAGTTTTTTTTTAAATTAAAACCATAGGACATTGAGGACTACCTGGAAAAAGTAACAATACTATAGGACTGGTAGTGGGAATTTCCCCCCACTTGCTGAACCGGCAGCGACCCAGGCTTGCCACGCCCCCGAACGGGCTGTCTCGGCGGCGCCATAGGCGGCGCCATCTTGTTTTTTGCTTCCGCGCATGCGCAGAAGCTGGGTTTTTAGCACTGTGCATGCACATGCGCGCGGCACATTAGGAAGCAAACGGGCAGTGAGGTAAGCCAGAACCCACCCCTGAGGGGAATCTCTGAGCTTGATTCATCATGATGTTCATCATCAACACAGCACTGATGATGTGACCTAGTTTGGTAAAGAAACGTCTGCAAGAAACCAACCAAGCTCAGAGAGCACTGAGGACTCCACATTTCAACCCCGAGCTACAAAGATTCTCTTCCATCTTGTTGTTGTTGTTGTTGTTGTTGGCCATCTAATTTTTTCTAAACTAGAAATCTACACCTTCACACTTTTGTGACTTACCTGCCACGCATGATTGTCCACTATAATTCTATCTAAGATTTGAATGCCAAATGAACTATCAAATATTGAGTAGGTCACAACACGTGGCTCATGGGTTATGCTTTATAGTTTCTGCCAGCAGGCCCATTAACTATCTATTATTTAATGATAAATCTTGCTCAGTGTTTGCTATCTGTTCTAGGAATCTTAAGCGAGGTGTATTTTGAGCTTCAGGTCTTCAATATTTCTTACTGAGTCTACTTAATGATCCAAACAGTTTGCTTTGGCAAAACACACCAGTCTTCATTTTCTGATCTGCTGCTTCCCTTCCTCCAGTTCATTAGCTGAGTCCCAGACAATGATTCATGTGAATAGTCAGTGAATTCTAATGCTTTTAATGTTTTTAAGTTGCCTGAGACCCATGAATAAATGGGATTTTCCTCGCTTGCTCTGGCGTTTTGAAGCCAAGATAGAATATGCCTTGAAAGAGAAGACAACTATTCAAGACCAATACATAAGAGAAATGTAACTAGTTGGTTTTTCTGGTTTCTAAGAAGCTTGTAGTGGTAATTCCAAAGGTGATTCCCCCCCCAAAGACAAATCAGAATCAGTATAGAGCTGGAAGGGACCTTGGAGGTCTTCTAGTCCAGCCCCCTGCTCAAGCAGGAGATCCTATACCATTTCAGACAAGTGGCTGTCCAGTCTCTTCTTAAAAACCTCCAATGATGGAGCACCCACAACTTCTGGTGGCAAGCTGTTTCATTGGTTAATTGTCCTCACTGTTGGCAAGTTTCTCCTTAATTACAGGTTCCTTCTCTCCTTGATTATTCTCCATCCATTGCTTCTTGTCCTGCCTTCAGGTACTTTGGAGAATAATTTGACCCCTTCCTCTTTGTGGCAGCCCCTCAAATATTGGAAGACTGCTATCATGTCGTCCATCCCCCCGCGAGTCCTTCTTTTCTCTAGACTAGCCAAACCCAAATCCTGCAACCATTCTTCATATGTTTTAGTCTCCAGGCCTTTGATCATCTTAGTTGCTGTTCTTTGCACTTTTTCCAAAGTCTTTTTCCTCCCCCATGAGCTGAAGAAGCTTCTCGGAGGAGAAGTGAAACATTTTCAAAGACAAAAAAAACGCCCCCAAGAAAGTCCAGCTGCCTTTTGGAAAAAAATCACCCTTTGGGACAACCATGACCTGGATGATTGAGAGAATCCATAGACCTCTGAGTGATAGTTACGCTTGTTCACTAGATCTCCAGGCAGCAGAACCGAGAAATTCTCTTCTGGGTCCCACTTGGATTCCAAAACACACCCATAAAACATGACTTTATTGGCTCACTAAAAATGTTTATGGTGGAGATTGCATTGGGACGTTTCCAAGATGTGAGATCAGTTCCTCTGTATCTCCATAGTAATAAATATCTGCAGTTATTTAAAATGCTGGTTGATATTCCACTTCTCGCTGAATTACCTCCCCTCTGAATTACAACATTTTCACGCATGAGTTGCACTCTTGAATACCCATGACATACATGTCTGTTGCATCCTGCGTTTGGCTTCCTAGTGTAATTTCCTGTGGCAAAAAGCCTTAAACTGAAAACTAGCCAAAGCCAGATGTTTTCAGACTCTGGAGTTACAGGTATTGTTGAATCATTCCGCAATCCTTACGGGAAAGCAGTTCAGGCAGTAAATTTGTAGAGCTTACCACTTCCTTTGGCAAACCCCAAGCTTCCTTACTTTGTCAAGCTTTTAGTTCAGTAAAGAAACGGGTACCGTTTAAAACCATTTTGGTCAGCTTGTTGGAGATCGTTTGTGGGTCAACTGGTACTTGTCTCTTCTCCTTTTTAGATTTCAACAGGATGAGAAGTTTTGGCATTTTGTAATTTAGTTCAAGCACCACTGACTTCTTTGAAGGAAAACGGGAAATTCCCCCTTCCTGGTTACAGTTAGCTACTAGGTTAGATGTTCCCCACAAAGTAACTATTTTTGACCAATCTGCTGTGTATTTTAATGCCAATTCCAACGATTTAAACTTTAGGAACAGTGTGTTGTTGTTGTTAATCGCGAAGTCGTGTCCGAACCCATTGCCACCCCATGGACAACGTTCCTCCAGGCCTTCCTGTCCTCTACCATCCTCTAGAGTCCATTGAAGCTCACACCGACTGCTTCAGTGACTCCATCCAGCCACCTCATTCTCTGTCTTCCCCTTCTTTTTTGCCCTCAATCTTTCCCAGCATTGGGCTCTTCTCCAGTGAGTCCTTCCTTCTCATTAGATGTCCAAAGTATTTGAGTTTCATCTTCAGGCTCTGGCCTTCTAAAGAGCAGTCAGGGTTGATCTCCTCTAGGACTGACCGGTTGGATCGCCTTGCAGTCCAAGGGACTCGCAGGAGTCTTCTCCAGCACCATAGTTCAAAGGCCTCAATTCTTTGGCTCTCAGCTTTCTTATGGTCCAACTTTCACAGCCATACATTGCAACTGGGAAAACCATAGCCTTGACTATACGCACTTTTGTTGGCAGGGTGATGTCTCTGCTTTTTAGTATGCTGTCTAGATTTGCGATAGCTTCCCTCCCCAGGAGCAGGCATCTTTTAATTTCTTGGCTATAGTCCCCATCTGTGGTGATCTTGGAGCCCAGGAAAGTAAAATATGTCACTACCTCTATTTCTTCCCCATCTATTTGCCAGGAATTGAGAGGGCTGGATGCCATGACCTTAGTTTTCTTACTGTTTAATAGAGTAACAGAGTTGGAAGGGACCTTGCAGGTCATCTAGTCCAACCCCCTGCCCAAGCAGGAGACCCTACATCTGCCTCTATCTAGGATCGAACTCACAACCTCCTGATTGTGAGGCAAGAGCTCCACCTCTAGGCCACAGCAGCTAGTGTTTTCTTAAGGAACAGTGTACATCATGCTAAAAAAATCCAATAACCCCAAGCAAAGATAGGCTTCAGGTTTTCAACCCTTCCAAGGATTTGAGTTGCTTTGAAATCATTGATTTCATTGATTACATGATTGATTACATGCTCTGAAGTTTTACTGTAACATGTAATTGGAGGAGATAAACTCCTACATTGCTAGTGGAGGTTGAATTTTAAATTCTGTCTGCTTGGACTACAGGCACTGTCTGGGTGAGTAGCAGTACTGGGGATAAGAGACAGCCCATGTGTCATTCAGAAGAATACAGCAAGTTTCAAGACCGATGAAAGTTTGGCCTTAGTAGGATTCCAATTTTATTTATTTATTTGTATCCCAGCTTTATTATTTTTACAAATAACTCAAGGCAGCCAATGTATCCAACACACCTTCCTCCTATTTTTCCCCCACAACAACCCTATGAGGTGGTTTGGGCTGAGAGAGAGAGGGACTGGCCCAAAGTCACCTAGCTGGCTTTCATGGCTAAGGCAGGACTAGAACTCACAGTCTCCTGAATTCTAGCCTTATGCTTTAACCACTTGAGTAAGCTTCTTTCTTTCTTTCTTTCTTTCTTTCTTTCTTTCTTTCTTTCTTTCTTTCTTTCTTTCTTTCTTTTCTTCCTTCCTTCCTTCCTTCCTTCCCTCCCTCCCTCCCTCCCTCACTCCTTCCTTCCTTCCTTTGCTTGCCTGCCTGCCTGCTTGCTTGCTTCATTTGCCTGCCTGCCTGCCTGCTTGCTTGCTTCATTTGTCCCTCCTTCTCTCTCTCCCTCTCAGTCAATAACAAAACAAAACAAAAATCAATATGGAACCTCCACTCACCCAACCCTCACTCCAAATACTCAGCAGTTCATAAATAGGTGCTTGGGGGAAAAGATAATTTGGGAAACGTACTAGATTTGCCAAAGCACTAAAAACATTAGAATGCCTCATTCCTCTTAAGAAATTAAATGATATTAGGGCTCTTGCGAACTTGGCCATGTCCCCAAAGGTCAGAAAATCGTAACCCTTTGGAGAAAGAGTGATTCTCTTATTAAGTTTGAGTTTTATCCTCTATCCTAACTACCGTATTTTTCGGAGTATAAGACGCACCCTTTTCCTCCCTAAAAGTGGCTGAAAATTTGGGTGCGTCTTATACTTTGAATGTAGCTTTTTTTTCCAGCCCTAACTAGGTGCTAATGATCTTCCCAGCTCTTACTGGCTTGCATGCTCTTTCATTGTTACTCTCTCAGAAGAAGGATTTTTTAAGTCCTAACCAGGGGATAAAATAATGTGCTGAAGCTGACCAGACTAAGGATGCTAGCCAGATGAATACCTGGTAGGCAGATTGTTTTCCCCTATTTTCCTCCCCAAAAACTAAGGTGCGTCTTATACTCCGAAAAATACGGTAATGCTTTTGAGGGCTTACTGAACAGAGCAACACAAAAGGGGGGAAAATGTTTGTTAAAACCTGAAGGTTACACAAAAGGAACAAAAGAAGAATTTGATAAGCAGTGGAAGGGCATGACATGTCTCAGTACTGTAGCCAAAATTGAGTCAATTTTCTCCTTACTCTACGTGCGAGATAACAAACCTCATAATTCTGATTCAGGGTGCCCAGTTGGCAGGAAGTTTTACATGCCAGGATTAACATCAGATACACTCTGCAATGGGAATTATGCAGCCACTTGGGTCTCTCTCTCCCTCTCTCTCTCTCTCTCGTCTCTCGTCTCTCTCTCTCGTCTCTCTCGTCTCTCTCTCTTTCCTCTCTCTCTCTCTCTCTCTCGTCTCTCTCTCTCTCGTCTCTCTCTCCCCTCTCTCTCTCTCTCGTCTCTCGTCTCTCTCTCTCTCCTCTCTCTCTCTCTCTCTCCTCTCTCTCTCTCTCTCTCGTCTCTTGTCTCTCTCTCTCTCCTCTCTCTCTCTCTCGTCTCTCTCTCGTCTCTCGTCTCTCTCTCGTCTCTCGTCTCTCTCTCTCGTCTCTCTCGTCTCTCTCTCTTTCCTCTCTCTCTCTCTCTCTCGTCTCTCTCTCTCTCGTCTCTCTCTCTCCTCTCTCTCTCTCTCTCGTCTCTCGTCTCTCTCTCTCTCTCTCTCCTCTCTCTCTCTCTCTCTCTCTCTCTCTCCTCTCTCTGTTTGTGTGTGTATGTGTTCCTCTTATTAAACAATAAAACATCTGGAACAAAATCAGCGGAAATCCCCACAAACCAGTTGTTGTAATGAAGCTAGCGCAATTTAAAAAAAGAAACCTTAACTTTTTGCTTCCCTCTGTGCGTTGAAGTTAGGCAGCCATCTTCTCGTGTCTTGAGCACTGCTTTTATTATTTGAATTTCATTCATCGTTTTCAATTGTAATTGATATTGGTATGTGAAAGAACCTTTCATAAAATTCCTCCTTGAAACTTTTGCCCTCAAACTGCATATGATTCTTTTACTGCAGAATTCTATGCAGCCTTTGTGGTGGCGATTAAATTTAAATTCTTGAACCTAGGGGAAAAAAACCCCAAAAAAACCTCAGTGTATCTGAAAGCCAATTAAAGTTCATTGCCAGTCTTAAATTAATTCTGGCTCCAATTGTCCATTGTTTTGTGTTACTCATTTTCCCTGTTCTTCAGAAGATGCATCATAAACTACATCTTTTAAAAACTGCACAGAATGCATTGCATCCCTGTCTAGGCTGGAGGTTAAATTTGATCTCCACACTGTATTTACTTAGAGTAAACCCTCCACAGTGTGTATGAGTGATGGGTGTTCATGTTATATATACTGGGTATGTCTAGTTTAATGAAAAGAAGAACTAGGGGTGACGTGATACCAGTGTTCCAATATTTGAGGGGCTGCCACAAAGAAGAGGGAGTCAAGCTATTCTCCAAAGCACCTGAAGGCAGGACAAGGAGCAATGGGTGGAAATTAAACAAGGAGAGAAGCAACTTAGAACTAAGGAGAAATTTCCTGAGTTAGAACAATTAATCAGTGGAACAGCCTGCCTCCAGAAGTTGTGAATGCTCCAACACTGGAAGTTTTTAAGAAGATGTTGGATAACCATTTGTCTGAAGTGGTGTAGGGTTTCCTGCCTAAGCAGGGGGTTGGACTAGAAGACCTCCAAGGTCCCTTCCAACTCTTTAATTCTGAATACTTCTAAATATATAATTCAGCATAGTTTGTTTTGAGCTCCATGCCCTCCCCAACCCAATGTCTAACATAGACTTTTACCAACCTGACCAACTATCCTGCAGCCCATGGATTTTAAATCTATGTAGTGCTTCCTTGCACTTAATGGAATATCTAAAATTTTGTCCACGAGGATCTCTGGGAATTGAAGTTCACACATCTTAAAGTTGCCAAGTTTGAAAAACATTTAAGTTAAATTATGGCAGTTGCATTTTTCTCAAATCGATACTGGAGACCAACCTTTTATTTATTTTATTTATTTGTCAAAACATGTACAAGATAACAGATATGATTTAAACATAAACAAAAGCAAAGTAGGTATAGGTAAATTTGGACAATAGGACAGTAGGACAGGGACGGTAGGCACGATGGTGCGCTTATGCACGCCCCTTACAGACCTCTTAGGAATGGGGTAAGGTCAACTGTAGACAGTCTAAAGTTAAAGTTTTTGGGGTTTGGGGAAGAAACCACAGAGTCAGGCAGTGCATTCCAGGCATTGATTACTCTGTTGCTGAAGTCGTATTTTCTGCAGTCGAGTTTAGAACGGTTTACATTAAGTTTGAATCTATTGTGTGCTCGTGTGTTGTTGCGGTTGAAGCTGAAGTATTCACTGACAGGTAGGTCATTGTGGCAGATGATTTTATGAACTACATTTAGATCAGATCGAAGGCGATGTAGCTCTATGTTATCTAAGGCCAAAATTTCAAGTCTGGTGGAATTAGGTATTCTGTTGCGAGCAGAGGAGTGGAGGGCTCTTCTTGTGAAATATTTCTGGACTCTCTCAATTGTATTAATGTCCGATATGCAGTGCGGGTTCCAGACAGGTGAGCTGTATTCGAGGATTGGTCTGGCAAATCAGCTAAATCAGGGGTCCCCAACCTGTGGGCCATAGCCCACTACTGCTAATCGCCACTGGGCCACGTGAGGGGCCTGCCGATGCGCGTATACACGGCCCCACTCGCGTGAGCATTGTTGCGGGCTTAATCATTTGCCCCACCCACAAAATCATCCCCCATTTCCCCCCTCCCCCTGCTCTGGGCTGCCAACCCATAAGTGTTGGGGTTAACTCTGAGCTAATCATATGTGACTCGCTAGCTTTTTCTTCTTCTTTTTAAAATGTTTGCTAATATAGATGATGCAGTGGTAGCCATAGAGTTTTATAAACTGGTTTGTAGAAATGTTCCTTTCGGTGAAAGAATAAATGTGCAACTTAAGAGAGGCTGGCTCAAGTCATCCCGGTTTCTCTAAAAATCGCCCAAATCGTTCCATCAATTACCTAATGAAAAAATGTGGCCGATGATCTCACTCTGAACTTTCCTTCCTAGGCTGTATTTTTGCATACCAGAATTTACAGCGGGAGACTCATGTTTTCTGGAAAGAGGGGAAAAAAACCTTCCCCTTAATACTGATGTTGCAAGAGTCTTATGAGCTGCTTTGTAGAATCATATCTCACCTACCGTATTTTTCAGAGTATAAGACACACCAGAGTATAAGACGCACCTTAGTTTTGGGAGAGGAAAATAGGGGAGGGAAATCTACCTACCAGGTATTCATCTGGCTAGCGTCCTTAGTGTGTTCAGCTTCAGCACATTATTTTTTCCCCTAGTTAGGGCTGAAAAAAATATTCTTCGAAGGGAGTAGGAATGAAAACAAGCCTGCAAAGACTTAGGGCTGGAAAAAAACTACTTTGGAGGGAGTAGGAATAAAAAAATGCTGCAAGGCGGTAAGATCGTTAGCACCTCGTTAGGGCTGAAAATACCTTTTTCAGAGGGAGTAGGAATGAAAACAAGCCTGCAAAGACTTAGGGCTGGAAAAAAACTTCTGACGGAGTAGGAAGCCGGGAAGATCGTTAGCACCTCATTAGGGCTGGGAAAAAAAGCTTTGAAAAAGCTACATTCGGAGTATAAGACGCACCCAAATTTTCAGCCTCTTTTAGGGAGGAAAAAGGTGTGTCTTATACTCTGAAAAATACGGTACTTTGGCTGGAAGCAAGATTTGACCAAAATCTTGGCCCAGTTGGGTAAAGAGCTTGAAACAGTTGAAATCCTTTGTATGTATGAATGACATATTTATTTTGCTACCTGCTCATGGTTCCATTTTCATTTCCTGTTTGATGTTTTAAAGACAGTTTTTAAAATATGGAGCTGGCTGGATTCTAAGCCAATAATTTATTTATAAATTCTGGGTTTAATGTATGAATGATAGGTCACGCTAAGTTGCAAATGTTTAAAACTGTGGTTGGTTGGCTAGTTGTTGAGCGGGTTCATGCATATAGAGAGTTCTCAACCTACAATGACAATTGAGGCCAATGTTTCCACTGCCAAGTAAGACCGTTGTTAAGTGGGTTTTGCCCCATTTTACGACCTTTCTTGCCACCGTTCTTAAGTGAATCATTGCAGTTGGGAAGTTAGTAACCTGGTTGCCAAGTGAATCTGGCTTCCCCGTTGGCTTTGTTTGTCAGAAGGACGCAAAAAGGGGATCACGTGACCCCCCAGGTACATTGCAACCGTCATAAATATGAACCAAAGTTGCCAAGCGCACAAATTTGACCATGGGGGATGCTGCAACAGTCGTAAATGTGAAAAACGGTCGTAAGTCGCTTTTTCAGTGCCGTTGTAACTCTCAAACAGTCACTAAACAAATGGTTGTAAGTCCAGGATTAAATGTAGTATTGAGTCAAAGACAAATTTCCTTAGGAAATGCACCAGGATGCGTTTCCCGGCCTTTTCTTGCTGCCTGCAAAAATCTATGACTGAACTGATTCCGTCTTTTAAATTTTCCGCAAGGTTATTACCGCACGGAGAGAGACAAAGGTTCTCAGTATGAATTATTCTACAAGAAAGCAGACGAAATGGAATACAGACACGTTTCGCTCTTTCGTCCGTTTGGTCCTCTCATGAAAGTGAAGACAGAGATTGTGGACATCTCCCGGTCGATGATCAATATCATAGTTCCTCTAGCGGGAAGGACGGAAGTTTTTGCACAATTCATGCAAAATTTCAGGTAAGTACATAAGAGATAAGATAAGATAAGCATAGCCAGCCGAACAAATAGGTTTAAAAATAGTTTCTATCCTTGGGCTGTCAGACTCTTAAACACAACCACAATCACTCCACGCACACGCGGAAACGTATGACTAGTTTTTATTTTATTTCATTTTATTTTCCTAATTACTTGCATAGCATTATTCTTTATACTATTTATGTTGTTTGTAGTTTTTGTCATGGATTGCACCAGTGAGGCTAAAACCAATTTCTTTGTATACATGATGTACAATGACAATAAAGGCTATTATTAATATTATAAGGTAACCTTTATTGTCATGTTTTTTTACTCTGAGCACACATTAAAATCAAAATATGTTGCCTGCTCTCCAAAGAAATAACATATCTACCCATACACATAGATAGCACGCATATACATATGCTACACACACACACACACACACACACACACACACACACACACACACACTTATACCCAGATAGATAGATAGAGATAGATATACACATATACACACACTTACACACACACACACAAATCACAGTCCATTTTGAATACATAGCGGAAAGAGGAAACTTCAGAGTTTACAAGGTTGATACTATGTACAATGAGAGCTTATGCACCAAAGACAAATTCCTTGTGTGTCCAATCACACTTGGCCAATAAAGAATTCTATTCTGTTCTGTTCTGTTCTACTTTATTCTATTCTATATGGAATAAAACTGTGACTGAATCTGGATGTTCTGCTTCGGGTACCACGAAGCCCCCTCCCAAGAGGTAACAAGGAAAACAGATCATGAAGAGGATGTGTAGCATCCCTGATGATATACTACTTAAGTATCGATTATATGCCATGTCCTGGACAGAAGGGAGTGAACTGCCAGTAATCTTTTCTTCGGTCCTTACGCCTCTCTGCACTGCCTTCCTGTCCAAAGCAGGAATGCTTCCAAAGCAGACAGTAATGCCATAGGACACCTGAAAGCTATCCATAGAAGAGGTTAAAAAAAAACAGCGAGAAAAATAAAAGTTCTTTCAGCTTCAGATATATATATAGGCCTTTAATTGGAGAAAGCAGAGTAGTAGTATAGGTACCGTGTTTCCCCAAAAATAAGACCCAAGAGCATGATTTTTTCAGGATGCTCGTAATATAAGCCCTACCCCAAAAATAAGCCCCAGTTAAGATCATCAGCCAGACAGATGCATTTTAGTACCGCATTTTCCCCAAAATAAGACCTAACTGGTAAATAAGCCCTTTTGGAGCAAAAATTAATATAAGACCCAGCCTTATTTTGGGGGAATATGGTAGTCCTCAATTTACAACTGGTTCCTTTGTGGCCATTCTAAGCTCCGAAGGCCACCCCCTTCCCCTGTAGTCAAGTGATTGCATTTTGGGTGCTTAGCAACCGGCCCACAATTATGGCCACTTACAGTGTCACGTGACCACAGTTTCTGACAGTTTTTCCTCAGAAAATCAAATTTTTCCACTGCACCAATCGTGGGCAATGCGTTTGCTTAGCAACCGTGGCATTCATTTAACGGCTAGAAAAAAGGTCGTTAAATCAGGCATTACGGACACGGGGTGACTCGCTTAATGGCTGCCACAATTTAAAATCTTATTTCCCAGCTCAATTATTGTTGTTAAATCGAGGATAATTTATATTGTGATAGATTGGGTCAGTGGTGGGTTCCTACCAGTGCTGTGTGGGACACCGCACCGGTAGGAGCCCGGCGATGACATCATTTTTAGGCGCTTTTTTCCGACATCTCTGCATCCTGAGCTGTCAGAAAAAAGCTGTCCCACCCGCCCTTGTTTCAATACCGACCTTTATTCTTTCTCCGAAGCACAGCTGAGAAGCTCCTCAGCTGTGTTTCGGCTTGTAATGTCGTCCTAAGAACGCGCGGAAGTGAAATCGCCCGATGGAACGCGAGTTCACTTCTGCTCATGCTCGCGATGCGCACCGGTAGCGAAAATAACCGGAACCCTCCACTGGATTGGGGAGACAGATTTCCTGCAAGAAATCAGCATTGATAGAGGCAGCACAAATTGTGTTTTTGTATTTAGTAATTCTGAATGCAAAAACACTTGGTTTGGGAATTGACCTTTGTTAATCTACCCCATCAATAGACCCTGGATACTGTCATTTGCTACGATAACAGATTAGATCTTGTTTCAGTTTCATGGGAAACGACGAAATTCAGGTGAAAACCAAAGGAAATACTTTCAAACAAATGACGTAGCTACATAAAATGAACAAAAGCAGAATGTAAATACGAATGCTAAATGCCGAAACCCTCAAAAGCATAATTGATTCTATTTTAAAACTATGGCATACTAACATATGGAGTGAATTAGCAATTAGAAAGAATCTTGCATGTTATATTATGGAGACGCTAAAATCCTGAATTAATACACCACTGGGCTGTTGCTAAAACTATCCTGTGCATCATGCTGGCATCACCTACTTGAAGTTTCAGAATAACAACATAAAATCCAAAAACGGATCTTTGACTAAGACTTCATACTCCATACTCCGTGGAACAATCCTGTGGGTTTCTTACAATACCAGGCAGTCTTTTGCTGATCGGCTTTTGATTTCAAATCTGTATTTGCAAGTAAATAATTTACATGGAAATCCTCCAGAGCAGCTGAATTGCCTCAAATTGCACATAATCTGGTAGATATCTCTGCAGAGGAAGCATTAGAAAATGGAACATCAGCCCTTGGGTGGATTCCTCATTAAGCAGAATGGTCTTCTGATTTCTCTCAAAAGCAGCTGAAGCAAGGATGTTAAAAAATATGGAAGGGTGAATACTCCAAGACATTTCAGGAGGATGAGTTGTTGAAGGCATTGATTGATTGGGATTGATTGCAGCTATTGACTTCGACTGGTAGAGTCTGTATTGATGTTCCTGTGCGCTAATCATCCTCTTTTAACGACCCCATAATCCCTTGCGGGGTGGAGTCTGGGCAACTGAATGGGCAACTGAATGGAGCTAGCAGAGTGTTTACTGGCCGGATGCCCTTCCAGTCGCCAGTGCAGGGTTTTGTTCAGCAGATATATTCTCGGTGTGCCCAGAGAGAGAAATATCTGCCTCTACCTAGGATGGAACTCACAGCCTCCTGATTGTGAGGCGAGAGCTCCACCTCTAGGCCACCGCACCACCCGGTGTTCCTGTGCGCTAATATGCTTGTGAATCTCTGCCTCATCATCTCTCTTGGCTTGGTTAGATCCTAGGCCTAGTGTTCTGACCCAGCTCCCCAAACATGACAAACCCTCTGAAGTGAACTCAAAGATTTCTTTAATTAAGAGCCGAGGTGGCGCTGTGGTTAAAAGCAGCACTGCAACCTACTTCAGCTGACTGCTAGTTCAGCAGTTCAGCTGTTCAAATCTCACCGGCTCAAGGTTGACTCAGCCTCCCATCCTTCCGAGGTGGGTAAAATGAGGACCCAGATTGTTGGGGGCAATATGCTGAACTCTGTAAATCGCTTAGAGAGGGCTGTAAAGCACTAGGAAGCGGTATATAAGTCTAAGTGCTATTGCTAATTAGGAGTGCCGGTAGCCCCGGCAAAAAGTTTCTCTCTCACCACAGGCTAACAAGTCTGGCTGGCCGGAAGATGAATAGTAGTCTGCCACATCTATTCATCTCCGCCCCCTTCTTTTTATCCCCAGAGCTTGAGTGGGGCTTCGCTAGCAGCGATGGCTCTTCCTTCCCAAGGATCGGCCCACAGATTTCTTTTTTTTTATTATTCAAAAAGTTTTATTAGTACAGACTTACATAAGTAGTAGCAAAATATTAAATATAAAGTACAAACATTTTTGTTTTTTTCTCCCCCCCCCCAAACCCACCCCCTTCCCTCCCCACCTCCCCCCCCCGGACTTCCCAGAGATAGTACAGGGCATAATAATAAATTTAAATTGTTAATAAAAAGAAAAAAAAGGAAAAAAAAAGAAGACTATTTTTAAAAAGCTTCAACTCCAGATTATACACTAATAATATATCGCATTTATATACAATAGTAAAGATACAAAAAAGAGAAAAAAGAAAAAGAGAGAAAGAGAAATCTCTTTAACAATACAAACAAACAAACCTCCTACCTCCTCCCTTCAATCCTCTATCTTATACAAAGTAAGTGTTATATAAATAATAACTAAATATAAAATACAAAAATCTTAAAGTAATATTATTGACATTAAAAATAACCTCTAAGCTAAAACTTAACTAAATATTACATAAGTAATCATCAAATATTAAATTTCATCACGATATTAATAACATAATATTATTCTAAATTAACTTACTAACTTCAATAAACAAAAAAAAGAAAAAGAAAAAAGGAATAAACGAACAAATCTTCAACAAACTATATATATCTAATATTATTAACATTAAAAGTAACCTCAAAATTATATAAAACTTAGCTAAATATTGCATAGATAATCATTAAATAGGGAAAAGGAAAAATGCAATCATATTAATCTCCATCCGTCCAATATATTTCAACATCACATCGTTTTGTATCTTGATAGTTCATCTTTTAATAGTTCAGTAAATTCGAATTTGTCGACTCGTCTCCCATCTGATTCCAAACCTCCATCTCCTTCTCCCCAGCTGTCTGGTTCTGGCACTCCTTTTGGGTTTTTGAATCTCTTTCCTTTTGATCCAGCAAAGATGGCTTCCCTTCCTCCTCCTCTTTTATTTTCATACATCCTTCCTCTGGAATCTTGGATATATCAGCCTTTAAAACATTGACATAAAATTCAGTAGCTTTTTTTATCGTGTTGAGCCGGTATCTTTTTCCAGAAAATTTCACTGCAACTCCAACTGGCGCTTCCCATTTATATTGTAAATTTAATCTCTTAAATTCATCAATCAAAAAAGTATAGCTTTTTCTGGCTTTAAGCATTTTAGAGGGGATTTCTTTCCAAATCTTTAGTTCCTGACCATTCACCATGAGATTATTGTTAAACGTTGCTTGTATAATTCTATTCCGTAAAGCTCTTGTGGTAAAATATATGACAATGTCCCTTGGTAAATGCTTTTGTTTAGCGTACCACGAATTGATTCTGTATATTTTATCGATTTGTGTAGCCAATTCCACTTTAGAAATTCCAGACACCTGATCCAATACATCAACCATCCTTCCTTTTAAATTTTCATATAGTCCTTCTTGCAAACCTCTGACCCTTATAGCAACTTCCATGGACCTGAACTGTGTCATCAAGACCTCTTTTTCAAAATTTGCAATATCATTTTGGATTTTATCTATGTAATTCACCGAGGTTGCCAAAGCTTGTTTATTTGTTTCAATACGTTCTGCCAAAACTTCAATATTTGTTGCTAAACCTTTGCAAACCTCTAACACATCAAATCTGAGTTGTTGATTCATATTCTTCAAAGCAGCCTGCATTTTTTTGTCTATCTCACTTATTTTCTGATTAAATTCCAGAGTAAGTTCATGTTTCATAATCTTTAAATTATTTAATAAATTTTCAGGTGTCAAAGGCTGTGGAGGTATTAACTCAGTATTAAGTTGCATTTTAGAAATATATCCAGATGGGTAGTCATTTCTTTTAGTCAGAACAGTCTTTCCAGATTTTGAAGCCATTATGGTGTTTCAAAAGAGTACAAAGAAGAAAGAAAGCCAGGTGCCTGATTAAAATTCTTTCCAATTTAAAAACCAGATAGTCTTTTATTATTGAAAGTTTTTCAATTATAACTTTAATCCAGGGTTAGGAGACAGAGGAAAAAAAAAACCATTTTTCCAAATTGAAAGTTTCCATAAGAGAGAAAGAAAGAAAAAAAAAAGCCTCTGGGAAAACGAAAGTCACTTTCACTTCTCAATCGCCATGTTGTTACTTTGTTTCCTTTGTTCCCTTGCCGAAGTGAAAGCTTGCCCAGGAGTTGAAAAAAAAGAGAAAAAAGAGGTTTCAGTACTTGCCCATCTCACGCCTGTTTCTCTCTGTCTGCTTCTGTAGTTTAAATATAATTATAAATCCCATTCTTGAAGCAGCGGCTGGTCACGACATCTAGCTCCGCAAAGGCAGAGGTTTCCTGATCTTCGGAGCTGGAGACAGGCTGCATGGGGAGCTCTCCCTTCGCGCCCTACCAGATGGCTCCTAGGGCGCTGGGGGGGCTCTACCCCACCTGTCAGGCTCTCATCTCTCCCCTTTGCCCGGGGAAGAGATTTCAAAGCCGCCAGACAGCTGTTCTGGCGGCTTTTAACGAAGAACGGAAAGGCGTCCGACAAGGGGACGTCCGCGATGAAGCGCTCCAAACCGGAAGTCCTCGGCCCACAGATTTCCACTGCTCTCCTCTCCTCTGCCTTCTGCGCATCCACAGTTCAGGCACTGGATTCAGCTGTTCCTCTTCTTCCTCATCAGCCACCTCCAGACCTGAGGGCTGTTGCCCCTTCCTCTGAGAGCTGATGGACAGCCCAGGCTCCGCCTCTGTCTCTCTCTCCATTCCTTCTTCCCCCTCAGAGCTCTCAGTTTGCCTTGATGCTGATCCTAATTCCCACACCGTCGCCTCATCTGATTCGGCTGCTGGAGGGGCCAGCGGCTGACAGGCCACAACATCTAGCAATGGGGAAAAAATCACTATAGCCATTTCTGATCTTTTATTTCTCAGGAATGAGGAAAGATCTACCGGTTGTTAGTAAGGCTAGGCTTTGAAGCCAGAATTTAACTTGAACTGAACTTTCTGAACTGAATCAAAAGACAACTGGACTTTCTTGGTTTTTCTTTTTTTTTTCATTGAAAACATCTCGCTTCTCATCCAAGAAGCTTCTTCAGTTGAGCTAAGTTCAAGGTTTTGGTTTTTTTTTCAAGGAAAAAACCAGGAAAGTTCAGCTGCCTTTCGGTACAATCATGACCTGGATGATGGAGAATCTTCATAGACATGTCTGAACTGAACTATCCTTATTCAAGCTCTTGTTCAGATTTTTAATACCTAAGCAGAGGATGGTTTGGGATATAGCACACCACTCAGAACAGCTGCTTCTGCTACTTGGACGGAAAAGTCTAAGGTCGAGAGGTCTTCCTTCTTACCCCATCCACAGTTTGATAAGTAGGCGATGTAAAATACTATAAATGATAATAAATTAATCCTAATTCTGTTTAAATGAAATACATCACATTCCCCTTGAATGGGGAAAAAAAAGAATAGACGGCTGTTGTAAATCTTTCATCTACGTAGAAAGAATGAGCCTTCTGTTTTTCAGAATGAGCCTTCAGTTGATTTTGGAAAGTTCCTTCTTAAACAAGATCCATAGGAAAAAAATACAAATGTAAAAATAATAGCGATGTAATAGATACAACGATACGTGAAACTGCTAAATGATTAATAATGATTTGTTATTTGGTTTCTTAGGTTATGTGGTTTGTTTAAGTTGATTATGTATGCATGTTTGTATATGTGTATATGTATATGTATATATATGTGTGTGTGTGTATTTTTTATATGTTGTGTGTGTTTTTAAAATTATTCAATAAAAATTATTAAAAATTATAAATAAATAAATAAATGAACTGTTGTAAAAAAAAAGATCCAAACTCAGTGAGTAGGTCTGAGTAGGTCGTATTTTCAGGGAAACACTGTAAGTAAGTAAGTAAGTAAGTAAAATCCAACTCCATCTGATCTTGGAAGATTCCAAAATATGCAGCTTCTGTATCATTGACTCATAGTTCTTAATTAATTAGCCAATAATTCTCAGGAATAACTTTCCCTGAAGAATGAGTAGAATAGAATAACAGAGTTGGAAGGGACCTTGGAGGTCTTCTAGTCCAACCCCCTGCTTAGGCAGGAAAACCTATTTCATTTCAGATCAATGGTTATCCAATCTCTTCTTAAAAACATCCAGTGTTGGAGCATTTACAACTTCTGGAGGAAAGTTGTTCCACTGATTAATTGTTCTGATTGTCAGGTAATCTCTCCTTAGTTCTAGGTTGTTTCTCTCCTTGATGGGTTTCCACCCGTTGCTTCTTGTCCTGGCCTCAGGTGCTTTGGAGAGTTGCTTGACTCCCTCTTCTTTGGGGCAACCCCTGAGTCCAATTGCTATGGACTCAATTATGGCTAGCCCAAAACTTTTAAGAAATCTACCGATAGCTGTTTTTTTTCTTATCAATGTGTATTTGTAACAAAGCCAACATGGGTAGCTCAGATGATTTGTGAACAGCCCTAGTGAGATTAGATCTTTCCAAGATTTCGGCTGATCAATCCGTTTGGAGAATTCTGACTCTGAAAACTTCAGTTGGCCAGTGGAGGAGATACTTGGATCTTTCTTTGTGAAGAACTTACCGATTCACTAATATTCTTTTTTGCTCCCAGGGATGTTTGCATTAATCAAGACAAGCGGATTCATCTCACCGTGGTGTATTTTGGACAGGAAGGGCTTTCTGAAGTCAAAAGCATCTTAGAATCCGTTGCGAGGTGAGTCTCAAGGAGTCACACAGACGTGACGATAGGAAGGAAACCAAGAGTGGAAAGTTCTCCTGAAACGATTTGTGATACGTTTTGGTTTCATTTTAGGGACAAAGTCACGTCCTTCGTTTATTTTGAAAATACTGGGCTTGTGTGGATCTTGGAAAGAGGCTTTGTTTGCCTTTTTCATGCAAAACAACACAGTCCCCAGTTTCTAAGACGGATGCAGTGCTTTACCGGCACACATAAAAACCTCTGACTCCCGTAATAAAAGCCCTCGTTTGGAGAGATCAGTTCTGCCTTTGGTCTTGACTGAGGCCCTTCTGCACCCAGGGGGAATTCACTGTGTTTTCTTTTGCGTAATGCATCTCGTCAAAATGAATCCTCAACTGCCAGGACTGAAAGCAGCAAACCATAGAAAAATTATTCAGTGACCTTGCAGGAGACGAAACATAATTTTCATTTAATAGCAACAGTAACAGCAACAGCAATAGCACTTAGACTTATATACCACTTCACGGTGCTTTACAGCCCACTCTAAGCGGTTTACAGAGTTCAGCATATTGCCCCCAAACAATTTGGGTCCTCATTTTATCCACCTTGGAAGGCTGGAAGGCTGAGTCAACCTTGAGCCTGGTGAGATTTGAACTGCCAAAGTAGCCTGCAATACTGCACTCTAACCACTGCACCACTTTGGCTTGCTTGCTTGCTTGTTTGCTTGCTTGCTTGCTTGCTTGCTTGCTTGCTTGCTTGCTTATTTATTTATTTATTTATTTGTTTATTTGTTTGTTTGTTTGTTTGTTTGTTTATTATTGTTTATTATTATTTATTATTTATTTATTTATTTATTTATCAATCAATTAATTAATTATACCAATTAATTATCCATCAAAAAATCTCTTGAACTGAGCTTGGTCTAATGACTTCAGATGTTGTGGCTGCTCCATCACTGAAGGCTTTTAAGGAGAGACTGGTCAGCCACTTTTTGGAATGGTAATAGGGTCTCCTTCTTGAGCAGGGGGTTGGACTAGAAGACCTCCAAGGTCCCTTCCAACTCTTATTCTGTTCTGTCTGGGTTGTAGGTGCTCCATCACTGGAGGGTTTTAAAAAGAGACTGGACAGCGACGTCTGGAATCATAAGCAGGGTCTCCTGCTTGAATAGGGTTGGTCTAGAAGACCTCCAAGGTCCCTTCCAACTTTGTTATTCATTACTTCATGGGCACAGCAGACCCAGCTAAAAGAACCCAATCTTAGCAAAAGTGTAAAGCATGATGAAGCGGTATATAAGTCTAAGTGCTATTGCTATTACCTAGCCATCAGCCATCATTTTATGCTTCCTCCAATAATAATTTGCTTTCTGCCCTCAAGTGAAACTCTTATTTGCAATTGGAGGTAATTAGGGACTTCAAGAAATTCAGTTTCTGAAAAGTCTTTCATTGAACAATGAAAGTAAACCATAATCTAGGACATCCAGTGTTAATTTTGGACTAAACTTCACCCAAAGAAATATAATACAGTGGATGACTTACAATGGCTGGTGAAAAATGGCTATGTTAAATTTCCACCATTCTTAGAACCTATTTTTTGGTGGCTCCATTAGCATTACCCAAGTTGATGCAAAGCTACCATGTTCATGTGGTCATTTACGGCAAAGTTCTTTTCCATTGACAAGAATGTTTGACTGGTTATCATTCTCCGTGCTGCTAAATTAAGTGTCTGAACAGGGGAAGAATTTGTTATACGTCGGTGGTTCTGTGTAGAAAAGTTTTCTGTCTGAATAGACTTGGGAGAAAGAGAAATTAGCTTCTCTAATTTCTCACATGCAAGTTTAATAATGAGCACCTTTACAGAGCTTCTCCTGAAAATAAATTATCCAAGTGATTGTTGCCTTTTCATAACACCATGCAAGACCCGGGTATCTGCCGGGAAATCGGAATCTGCAAGATGTCAGGCAAGTGTTGCAGTCAAAGCCCCACCCCTTTTGTGTGTCTGTGACATGTACACACAAGTTGCCTCATACTTCCCTTCGACCAGTTAGGGCCCACAAAGTGGGCCTCCTCCAGGTCCCGTCAGCCAAACAATGTCGGCTGGCGGGCCCTAGGGGGAGGGCCTTCTCTGTGGGGGGCCCCGTGCTCTGGAACCAACTTCCCCCAGACACCCGAACCATCCCCACCCTGCTGGCCTTTAAGACATGGCCGTTAAGACATGGCTCTTCCTGCAGGTGGGGGGTGAGACTAGTTCCACCTGAACTCCCTCCCGGTATGGCTGGTGTTGAATATTTTTTAATATTTTTTAAATTTTTTAATCTCTGTTTTTAACTGTTGTTATTATTATTGTTCTTGTATAATGCTGTACGCCGCCCTGAGTCCCTCGGGAGTAGAGCGGCATAGAAGAATCAATAATTAATTAATTAATTAATGAATGAATGAATGAATGAATGAATGAATGAATGAATGAATGAATGAATAAATAAATAAATAAATAAATAAATAAATAAATAAATAAATAAATAAATAAATAAATAAATAAATAAATAAAATAAAGTTGCAACTCTGCACTCGCCATGTTGATTTTGGCCTATCTCCGGTAGGTGCCACTGAATGACACTCAACAAGTCAAATGGAAATCACCACGTCTAAAGAAAGAGTAGCTAGCTAGGAAATTCCAGAAGCCCGTTGTATTCATGAGGAACAGTATGGTGTGGTGTGGAGTAATCCTTGCTTCACAGGGAACCCAACACAGATCTTCTTCCCAATAGCAACTCTGTAAGGGTGAAACGTTAGACATGGAGCTTGGTTGAATTAATTGGCCTTTCAGGGTATTGTGTTGAGCTGATGGGCCATGAACCGAGAACTTGAATCAGGGGTGGATTCCACGTACCAACACAGTTCATCAGCTGTGCTTCGGGCGAAGAAATAAAGGTCAGAATTCACCCGCAGGCAGGCAGTAGGGCCCTTTTTCAAGCCGCGGAAGGGGAAAAATTCACACAACATCGAAAAAAAATGATGGCGGCGCGCACGGAACGGCACCAACAGTGTCGTCACCAGTGGGTCGCTACCAGTTCAGGCGAACCAGGAGGAACCCACCCCTGATTTGAATGTCCCAAACTCTTGATTCTTTCTCTTGTTAGAGAGGCTGACTTCCATAACTACACTCTGGTTTCTCTGAATGAGGAATTCAACCGTGGCCAAGGACTGGATGTGGGTGCCCGAGCTTGGGAAAAAGGAGAAGTCTTGATGTTTTTCTGCGATGTGGATATTTATTTCACAGCTGAATTCTTGAATAGTTGCCGGCTGAATACAGAACCAGGTAGGTCCCTCTTATATCCTGAAGAGAATGGACAAGAGGTGAGACAACATGGTCCCCGCTGGTATCCTTGTGATAGGGTCTAACTCAGGGGTGAAATGCTGCCAGTTCGGGAGGGCCAGTCAGTCGTTGCAGAGCCGATGGAGCTGGCGGCGGTCGCGGCGCGGGGCTTCTCCCGCCCGCTTCCCCCGCCTGCCTGGATGCCGCCATTTGAGTCCTTCTACGCTCTGTGCATGTGCAGAACGCTTTGTGCATAGGGCGAAATAACCCAAATAGCGGCGTCCAGCCGGGCGGGGAAAGCGGGTGGGAGAAGCCCCGCGCCGCGACCGTCGTCAGCTCCATCGGCTCTGCAATGACCGACTGGCCCACCCGAACCGGCAGCATTTCACCACTGGTCCAATTTCCTTGGCACCTGGTAAGGTTTCTTACCCACATAATAAAATAAGGGTGATAATAATAGAGAGATGATCAATAACTTTTAGCACCCTCTTAATTTACGAGGTGCCAGGCCTGGAAGCCATATTTTGCATTGGGCCTTCAGGCCTGCCACAATTACTACTGTGGGAAACTGGGAGAGGGGATTGTATGGAGCATGGGTGATATGTAGTCATGACAACATTATTTTCTCAGAGAGTCTTGCCCTGCACCTGGAGGGGAGTGGTTAGGAGACATCTCCAATTGGGACGGTGCATTGATTGGGCCATGTGATGGACATGTGGGTGCTGGGGCAGGGACTTGGACTTTCTTTTAGGTGGGGAAAACCCGGAAGCTTTCAGATTCGAGTTTTCCCAGATGTGCCAATCTGACATCTCTAATAAAATGGAACTTTGAGGAAACTCATGCCTTGGAGTTTTCGTTCGTTGGGGGTGTTACTTGGGACCCTGACACGAGGTTTCCTGTGGATACACCGGCCCTCTGTGAACTTGGATTGAAGTGAAACAGTTTTGCATGTACGTGCTTCGAGGAAGGGAGGGTCTCTCAATCCCACCAGCACACCTTAGTGAATGGAATAACTTGCCTTCAGAAATCGTGGGCGCTCCATCAGTGGATGTTTTTAAGAAGAGACTGGACAGTCACTGATCTGAAATAGTATAGGTTCTCCTGCTTGAGCAGGGGGCTGGACTAGAAGATCTCCAAGATCCCTTCCAGCTCATTCATTCTATTCTATTATGTTTCTCGGTCTTCTTATTTTGCTCTTTTAATCCTTTGTTAGCTGCCCAGAGTTGCAATTGCTCATTGGGTGGTGTGGGAAATTACATTAGTAAGTAAATTGAATGAAGTAGCCATCACATCTTCTCAGAATGTACCTGTGAACCCAAGAAACTCGTCTACCTTTGTAGCCGATGCTTCTAAAAAGTGGACATATAAGCCCCACTAATTGCAACATTATCCCCATCTTCCTTTTCCCCTTCCCCCTTCCCTCATTTTAGATCATTCCCTTTTGCCTAGTGTGAAGAAGCCTTATACTGCATAAGACAGTGTTTCTCAACCTTGGCAGTTTGAAGATGTGTGGACTTCAACTCCCAGAATTCCACAGCCAGCAACGCTGGCTGGGGAATTCTGGGAGTTGAAGTCCACACATCTTCAAACTGCCAAGGTTGAGAAACACTGGCATAAGACTTCTTTGGATAACCTCCTGCATTGTAAATTTTCCTGAGGCATTTCATTTCTCATGGTTTCTTCAGTCCTGATAGGGTCATATATTTTCCTTGGGAACAGCTGATCATCCATAAACTGCTGAATCAATCTTTCGCTAGACATTTGGAAAATTACTTGGGGGGAGGGCATAAGATAGTGGTTGTTTTCATTTCATTTATTATATTTATATAGAGCAGTGATGGCTCTATATAAATATAGAGTTTTTTTCTCGGGTGCCAAAAGCACGCGCGTGTGCTATCGCACGCACATGCCCACACCTATAATTCAATGCCCCCCGCGCCCATCCCCCCACGCATGCGCACACGACCCCCCCACTCCCCTGTTTTCTGACTTCCAGTAGGCCCGTTTTTTTGCCCTCCCCAGGCTCCAAAGGCTTTCTTGGAGCCTGGGGAGGTCGAAAAAGCCCTTGCCTGCCCCCCGGAGGCCCTCCGGAGGTCGAAAACACCCTCCCAGAGCCTCTGTATGAACCCAAAATCAACTGACTGTAGCGCACATGCGCGCTGAAGCTGAGCTACGGCAACGGCTTGCATGCCGACAGATATGGCTCTGTGTGAGGAGCTTTCCTTTCTCCCCTGAACATGGCATGAGTAGACCATTCATGGCTTTTGTTAAGATGATCATAAACAAAGCCAATGATAAGATTATATATATATAAATGAAAATAAAGGGAGACTATTATATATCTATTTCAAGCTTATTTTGCTCTCATCAGATAGTCATACCCTTACTGGGATTTGAACCTGGGCCGCCTGCATTGTAAGGCAGCAACTTAACCACTAGGCCACAGGCTTTATTCCCTATCAGCTCTTTCACCAGGAAAGGGTTATATATGTTTTTCTGTCGTGTTATCCTGGTGTGCCCAAATATAGGAGAGAAAGCATATATATATAATGTTCGTCCATCGTGTTCGAAGAGGACCTTGACATCTATCAGGTTGTGGGCTGTTTGAGATGTGTCCGCAAGTGGCTGGTAAGGCCTATATGGGCACGAAATGTTCTGCCACATGTTGGGCAGACGTGTGGGCACCATTGTCACAGCATTTGCAGCTCTGGCTTTGCGGAGTGCTCGCTTCTCTTCTGCTATGGCTGTTCTTCTGTCCTCAGATATTTGGCAGCCTTGGTGGATCAGCATGCACCATGTTGATCTATCTTGTGCCAAGTTTTCCCAGGAGGTGGTGTCGATATCGAGGGACTTGAAGGAGGCTTTCAACGAGTCTTTGTATCGCTTCCTTTGTCCCCCGTGCAATCGCATTCCTTTAGACAGCTCACCATAGAGGAGCTGTTTAGGGATGTGATGGTCTGGCATCTTTGCAACATGGCCTGCCCAGCGTGTCTGGGCTTTCATCAGCAGGGTGGGAATTGATTGCAGGCCTGCTCTGGAGAGGACTTCTATGTCTGCATCTTCTCCTGCCACCGGATCCTCATAATTCTACGGAGGCAGGTCATGTGGAAGTGGTTCAATTGCCTAGCATGCCTCTATATAATCCAAGTCTCACTGGAATACATGAGGGTAGTTAGCACTACTGCTCGGTAGACTTTGAGCTTTGTAGCAAGGCTTATTCCACGGTGGTCTCTCATGTTGGTCAATAATCTGTCAAATGCAGAACTTGCCTTGGTGATTCTGCAGTTGACCTCAATGTTAATTGTCACTGCACGGGAGAGGGTGCTGCCAAGGTATGTAAATTGTGGACCAATACAATAAATATATATTATTGTATAAATATATATTATTGTATAAATTACAATAAGAAACTCTGCCTCTATTTCTACCTTCCTGTCCTTTATGTTCCTCTTTGAGATATCACAAGCTGCCAAACAGAATTTGGCTGCCTGCCTTGCAATTTTGCACTCTTGCAAGTAAGCAGTTTGTAGAAAAGTGTGTGGAACACCTGGAGGTGTTTATAGTAAAGTGTAATTGTGGTATTACACATGTTTCTATCACAGCTTTCTCACAGTTCCACCATATTTCATGCAGCGCAGTATTTCTATATTTACCTTATTATTCTTAAAACTGTATATTATGGAACTGTGGCCAAACTGAGTTTCACAGCTGAACCATGACTGGGCTTCTATGAAAACAGGTCAGACAGTTATGTCTGTCATTTGTGTGTCTGCATGCATACAAATACACAGAGAAAACACACACACACACACACACACACACACACACACACACACACACACACATATATATATTTATCAGCAAAAAATGTTACATATATATATATGTGTGTGTGTGTGTAACTTTTTTTGCTGATAAATGAAAATAAAGGGAGACTATTATAGATCTATTTCGAGCTATTTTGCTCTCGTCAGATAGCCATACCTGTAGTGGGATTTGAACCTGGGCAGTCTGCTTGTAAGGCAGAAGTGTTAACCTCTAGGCCAGGTTCTCTTCCCTATCAGCTCTTCACCAGGAAAGGGTTATATATGTTTTTTCTGTCGAGTCATACACACACACACACACACACATGCACACACATGCACACACACACCTATATATACCCAGTGTATGAATGAGTGAAAAATGTTTTTTTAACTCTCATAATGTATTTTTTAACCTTTTTATTATTGTTTTAACCAATTGTTCATCTTATGTTGTACGCCGCCTAGAGTCCCTAGGGAGTTGGGCGGCCTATAAGATTGAATAATAAATTATTTTTATATATATATATATATATATATATATATATATATATATATATATATATATATATATATATATATATATATATATATATATATATATATATATATATATATATATATATATATATATATATATATATATATATATATATATAGTATAACTAGATATGTATGCCTAGTCTAATAAAGAGAAAGACTAGAGGTGACATGATAGCAGCTTTCCAATATTTGAGGGGCTGCCACAAAGAGGAGGGGGTCAGCTTATTTTCCAAAGCACTTGAAGGCCAGACAAGGAATAATGCATGGAAACTAATCCTGGAGAGAAGCAACCTGGAATTAAGGAGGAATTTCCTTAAAGCCATTGGGGTTGTCGGTTGGAAAGCCGACAGCCCAGGTTTGAGACCTGAGCATCGCGCAAGAGGGTGAGCTCCCATCTTCCCCCTCGCTCCTGCCCACCTAGCCATTCGAAAGCATGCAAATGAGAGTAGAGGTTAAAATAGAATGAGCTGGAATGGACCTTGGAGAGCTTCTAGTCCAGCCACCTGCTCAAGCAGGAGAACCTATACCATTCTGGACAAATGGCTGTCCAATCTCTTCTTAGAAACCTCCCGTGATGAGGCACCCACAGCTTCTGGAGGCAAGTTATTCCATTGATTGATTGCTCTCACCATTAGGAAGTTTCTGCTTATTTCTAGGTAGAGTAGATAACTTTGGTCAGGAGGAAAGAGCATTCCATGACATCATGCTGGCCATAGGACCACAGAAACCTCTTCGGACAGCGCTGGCTCAATGGCCTTTGAAACAGACATGAGCACCGCTCCCTATAAACGACAACAGCCGGTGGAATAAAATCCGCAGGGACTCCTTTCCTTCCTTCCGTATTATAGTGGCAACGTTTTAGCCTTCAGGGGGAGCTTTCAAGTAGAGATCATATATGATAACAACAGGTTTTTGGACCCCTTTAGAAATTGCGGCCTGCCAACCTCTTCATATACAAATTCTTTGAAGGACATCTTTAGGACCTCAGGATGGTTTCATCCACAAACTGATGACATTCTCCAATATCTAAACATCACATGGGACGATTAACAGGGTCTGTCTGCAGGGTCCCCCTTAAGCTTTTTTGTCACGATGTGAATATTGTCAGTTGTGAGTCTATGCAGGGTGATGCACCCCTATCCTAAATATGATGGTACTTTCCAATACAAGCAGAACACGTGATATGATGTCTGCACATGTCTACATTCCTAATCCACCATTAATCACTTCTGCCTTGGTTCCTGACCTGAACGGTCGTGTTACTTAGCAAAGATGTAGATTTATTGTTTTATATTGTTTTTGTACTGAAATAAATATTTTCTATTAGACATTTAATCTCGGTTTTATTTCTAAGTGATTGAATTCCAAGTAAAAGATTCAAATGTTGCCTCTACGGGAATATTCTTCCCTTAACATTTTTACAGATTATTCTTTTGTGCAGTGTTTAGGAAATAGTTTAACGGTTAATTTAAAAAAAAACAGGAGATCTGTGGCTGCCTTTTCTTCGTCAGTCTTTCACGCGGAGCCTTTCCCCTTTTTCACAGGCAAGAAGGTTTTCTATCCGGTGGTTTTCAGCCTTTATAATCCTGCCATTGTCTACGCTAATCAAGACGGACCACCTCCAGTGGAACAGCAATTGGTAAGAGACCCGGGCTCCAGAGAAGCTTTAAAAAAGTTACTCTCCGTAGTAACAACAACACCGTGCAGTGTATCATTTCCTGGAACATCTTTAAAAATGAAGTTTCACTCGTTGCCAATGGATCTGTCCTTTCCTGGGCTTCATTGAATTTTCCCCAAACAACACGAACGAAAGGACTTGCTGTCCTCAAATGACATGAACAAAACAGAGAGACCTTTGCTGAAACTTGTTCTTAGCTTATCAGATTAACATTTGTCCATGGTTGTCATGGAATCCATGAACTCCTGAGCTGCACCAGAGGTTTTGCCCACCGAGGGTAGGTTAAAGTCCCCCAGAACCATAAGCCTGGGGAACTCCACCACTAGGCTTGCTACTGCCTCAAGCAGCTCAGGTAGGGCCTTGTTCACGCAGCTGGGAGGCAGGTACGCCAACAGAAGGCCCACCTGAACCCCTACGTCCAACTTCAGAAGGAGAGTCTCACACCCGACAATCTCTGGGGCAGGCTCCTACAAGGATGCAGATTCCTGCACATTATAATAGCCACTCCTCCCCCCCTTCCCTGGGGTCGTGGCTGATGCAACACTGAGAACCTGCCTGGGCATATCTCAGAGAGGGCTACTCCCCCCCTCCTGGGCCAGCCAGGTCTCAGTTATGCATGCCAGGTCCGCCCCCTCGTCTGTGATTAAATCACATATCAGGGGGGCTTTGTTGACAATTGACCTGGCATTCAACAGCATCAGCTTGAGCCCAGGGCCCTGAAAACCCCGGTCATCAGGTCCTCGGGTTGAGCAGGATGGAACCACATCGGAGGGGCCAGAACAAGTGATCGCTTGAACACAGCGAGGTCTCGTTCCCCGAGAGCGGCCCACCCCTCTGCTCCCGCTATACCTACCTCTTCCCATCAGGACCAGAATATTCTCCACCACCACCCACCACCCAGAGATCCCCTCCCCCTCCCCATGGGCTGTAGAGATCACACTTCTCCAGCTGGTTCCAGTAACCTGGGATACAGCCTTGAAAAAGGTATGGCATTGAAAAAGGCCAGGAATGCTTTACGAGTTGACACTACTTTTAAACACCTCTTCCTTCCATTGATGGTTAATGTCTACGTCCTCTCTTCTTCTTTCCTCACAATCAGGCAATGCTGAAGTGGGTTTCATTTCAGGTCTTGTTGTTTTGCTCTTTCCTGAAGCTAAAACTCTGCATCTATTTATGTAATAGGTCCACAAAAAAGATTCCGGCTTCTGGAGAGATTTTGGCTTTGGGATGATGTGTCAGTACCGCACAGATTTCTTGGCCATTGGTAAGATGTATAAACGCCTCGCTTCTGATTTTGGTTGAGATTGTGCCCAAAACAGGGTGGATTTGATTGAAATCAAGTCACGATTTAAATCGTGATTTAAATCACTAGTAAAAAGGCTTGATTCAAATCAACTCGATTTAAATCATATATATGTTTTATTTGTAATTTTACTTTAACATCCTTACATATTTTGGGGGACATTGTATTGACCGGGTCGATGTATTTTTTACCCGGTGCTTACAGTAATAATACAATTAAATATACATAATCATAGTCTTCCAACTTCTAATCTTGATGACAGATATTGTAATTGCAAAGCATTCTATTATTTATCTTCTAGTTATTTATCTTTAAATCATAATTTTTTAAAGAGCAACTGTCATCTCTGTCCCGCAGCGGCTCCTCCTCTGAACCACTGTTGACTTACCAACAGCCCCAATATTTATTTATTTATTTATTTATTTATTTATTTATTTATTTATTTATTTATTTATTTATTTATTTATTTATTTATTTATTTATTTATTTATTTATTTCATTCTTATAAGCCGCCCAACCCCCGCAGGGAGTCTGGCGGCGTACAACATTCAGGAAGAACAATTTATTAAAAAGAAACACAATAATAATAATACTTTAAAAACAGTTATAAAAATTAAAAGACATTATCATCACTCATACATGGGAAGACCACAGATGTTCTCATTGGTCTTATTTTAGCCCGCCTGCTTGAAAAGCCATGTTTTCACGGCTTTGCGGAAGGCCAGCAGGGTGGGGATAGTCCGGATATGTGGGGGTAGTTGGTTCCATAGAGAGGGAGCTCCCACAGAGAAGGCCCTCCCCCGCGGTCCCGCCAACCGGCATTGCTTGGTTGATGGGACCTGGAGGAGACCAACTCTGTGGGACCTAACCGGTCGTAGGGAGGTATGTGGCAGGATGCGGTCCCACAAGTAGCCTGGTCATGAGCCATGTAGGGCTTTAAAGGTCATCACCAACACCTTAAATTGCGATCGGAGACTAATGGGCAACCAATGCACCTGGCGGAAAACAGGTGTTACGTGGGTGTATCTCGGTGCACCCACCACGGCTCGCGCAGCTGTATTTTGCACCAATTGCAGTCTCCGGACACTCTTTAAGTACAGAATATACAGCTTCATGCTACATAACTAAGCTCCTTTTCATGCTGAATAAACTAAATTATGAATGTCTCTTAAATAGAAAAACTATCTTTAGATTAATTTTTTACTCCAAAAGCATTTTATTAAAATAAATTTGATAAAAATAAAAAAAAATCCGTTTTAAATAAAAAGAATCTGACTTAAATTTTTAAAAAAATCCAGTTTTTATCCACCCTGGCCGAAATGCTTCCTCTTTTATTTATCGCTGTTTTATTGTAGCTAATGGATTTTCTGCTGAAATACACAGCTCACAACTCTTGTGTCGGTTGATCTAAAGCAGTGTTTCCCAACCTTGGCAACTTGAAGATGTCTGGACTTCAACTCCCAGAATTCCCCAGCCAGCGAATGCTGGCTGGGGAATTCTGGGAGTTGAAGTCCAGACATCTTCAAGTTGCCAAGGTTGGGAAACACTGATCTAAAGTGTGGGTGGTTAAATCTAAAGGATGGGTGAGCGAGCATGAGCTTTCAATTAGTTATTTATCGAGGGTAAATTAATTAATTCTTGCCGGGATTTCCTGGATGCAATATTCTGATTTTGGACTTTTGTGAAACATTTCATTATTGTTCACATAACTTTTTTTTAAAACGGAAAACTAGCATGAGCAACCAAAACCTTTTTTTTCATTTTGTACATTGGTGCCATCCTGTGGCTCAACAGAATTTTTCAGCAAAAGAGATTATCGAGATGTAAATTGTAATACATGGCAGTTAAATAGGTGAAATTGGAAACCACCTCATTCGCTAGGTGACTCTCCTAAGTGAAAACCGTAATGTCCGTCCATATTTGCTCTTTCAGATTTTTCCCGCCATCTTGAGTGCAGGATTTATTGAAGGAAAGTAAACAGATCCTAAAGCAGTGTTTCTCAACCTTGGCAGTTTGCAGATGTGTGGACTTCAACTCCCAGAATTCCACAGCCAGCAACGCTGGCTGGGGAATTCTGGGAGTTGAAGTCCACACATCTGCAAACTGCCAAGGTTGAGAAACAGTGTCCTAAAGCAAAATTTAAACATCTTATTTCAGTAACAGGAATAATTGCCTTTCTTACACATCTACTGTAAATTAGCATTGTTGTTGTTGTTAGTCGCGAAGTCATATCCCACCCATCGCGACCCCATGGACAACGTTCCTCCAGGCCTTCCTGTCCTCTACCAACCTCTGGAGTCCATTGAAGCTCACGCCGACTGCTTCAGTGACTCCATCCAGCCACCTCATTCTCTGTCGTCCCCTTCTTCTTTTGCCCTCAATCGTTCCCAGCATTAGGCTCTTCTCCAGTGAGTCCTTCCTTCTCATTAGGTGGCCAAAGTATTTGAGTTTCATCTTCAGGATCTGGCCTTCTAAAGAGCAGTCAGGGTTGACCTCCTCTAGGAGAAATTAGCATATAATGTATCTAAATTAGCATATAATGTATTTAAAACATTCTGTAGTATTTTAATCCGTAGAAATATAACTCTTGCATTCTATCCCTTCACAAGAGAGTTCTCAATCTTTGTCTCCCCCCTTTTTTATAAACAGTTGAAGGGTCCTTGGTGCTCTCTGAGCCTTGGTTGTTTTCTTGGAAATGTTTCATTACCAAATTAAGTAACATCATCAGTGCAACCTACATGGAAGAAAACAACCAAGCTCAGAAAGCACCAAGGACCTCATAGTCCTCCTCCCTCCTTTCTCCTTCTCCTTCTCTTCATCCTCCTTCTCATCGTCCTCCTCCTCCTTCCACTCCTCCCCCTCCACCATCACCACCCTGAACCCTTCTAGCACTGATAATGTTACCTAGTTTGGTAATGAAACGTCTGCAAGAAAACAACCAAGCTCAGAGAGCACCAAGGATCTCACAGTCCTCCTCCTCCTCTTCCTCCTTTCCCCTCCTCCTCCTCCTTCCACTCCTCCCCGTCCACCATCACCACCCTGCTCCCTTCTAGCACTGATAATGTTACCTAGTTTGGTAATGAAACGTCTGCAAGAAAACAACCAAGCTCAGAGAGCACCAAGGATCTCACAGTCCTCCTCCTCCTCTTCCTCCTTTCCACTCCTCCTCCTCCTTCCACTCCTCCCCGTCCACCATCACCACCCTGCTCCCTTCTAGCACTGATGATGTTACCTAGTTTGGTAATGAAACGTCTGCAAGAAAACAACCAAGCTCAGAGAGCACCAAGGATCTCACAGTCCTCCTCCTTCTCTTCCTCCTTTCCACTCCTCCTCCTTCCACTCCTCCCCGTCCACCATCACCACCCTGCTCCCTTCTAGCACTGATGATGTTACCTAGTTTGGTAATGAAACGTCTGCAAGAAAACAACCAAGCTCAGAGAGCACCAAGGATCTCACAGTCCTCCTCCTCCTCTTCCTCCTTTCCCCTCCTCCTCCTCCTCCTCCTGTTCCTCCTCCTCCTGTTCCTCCTATTCCTCCTCCTGTTCCTCCTCCTCCCCTCTAGCACTGATGATGTTACCTAGTTTGGTAATGAAACATCTGCAAGAAAACAACCAACCTCAGAGAGCACCAAGGACCGCACAGTCCTCCTCCTCCTCCTCCTCCTCCTCCTCCTCCTCCTCCTCCTCCTCCTCCTCCTCCTCCTCCTCCTCCTCCTCCTCCTCCTCCTCCTCCTCCTCCTCCTCCTCCTCCCCATCACCACCCCACTCCCTTCTAGCACTGATGATGTTACCTAGTTTGGGTCATGAAACATCCGCAAGAAAACAACCAAGCTCAGAGAGTGCCAACCACCCTTCATGTCAACCCTGAGCTACAAATATTCTCCTCTATCAAGAGAAACAATGACTAAAGATATAGAACGAAATATCTAAATATAATTGTTTTGCTATAAGTTTTATGGTGGCCTCATAGTATTGTTGAAGCTGCAAGCAGCCAGGACCACACATGAATAGTTTCAATCAGAAGCTTTATTGTTAAATCACTTATAATACGTTGCAAGAATCTCACCAGACTGACTCCATTCTCTTGGGAATGGTCAGAATTCTTCAGGAATTCTGGAGGAGGTCAGGTCTGTGTTTCTTTCTCCAGTGCAAGGACTTTAACCTTGACCCCTCTTTAAACACCTCCGTGCAGTCTAACTGGAGACTCCGCCACTCTGCTGGATTATTTTAATAAAATGATGGACGCCCATCAATCCCTTTTGATTCAGGCTTCGTCTTCCACGTCCTTCAAACGGTTCTCCTGACGTCTGTCTTGATTTCCCACAGGAGGCTTCGATCTGGAAGTCAAAGGGTGGGGCGGAGAAGACGTTCACCTCTACCGGAAGTACCTGCACAGCAACCTGATGGTGGTCAGGACCCCGGTGCCCGGCCTCTTTCATCTTTGGCACGAGAAGCACTGTGCCGACGAATTGACTCCCGAGCAATACCGCATGTGCATCCAGTCGAAAGCCATGAATGAGGCTTCTCACTCACACCTTGGCATGCTTGTTTTCCGGGAGGAGATTGAAACCCATCTGCGAAAGCAAGCCTACAAGACTAATAGCGAAGCCATTGGCTAGAACGATCCTCGGGGCAACCTTCAGACTCCGTAGCTGCTATGAACCAGATTTGGTTCGGAAGCCTTAATTAACTCAACTTACAAACATGCAGTGCCTCTCCTCTCTCTCTCTCTCTCTCTTTCTCTAAGTCGAAAGATTTCTTTCTGTGGCCAGGTATCACCAAGGACCTCACCAGAGGAAGCGTTCACCCAAATGGGGCGTCTTTCCCTTTGCTTCGACAAGTTGGATGGTGCGCCTGGGCTGGGCTGGGCTGGGGAGAAGCAGACTGTCTCTGTTCCATTTTCCACTTTTCATAGCTTGGGTTCTCCAACCTGCAATTCCGCGAAGGTGTGGATCACACCTCTCTGTTTTCCACTGTTACTCTGCATTGTTCCTTTCCTTCTTTTTTTAGAACGGACATGGTACGTATCCAGGGGTGGGCTTCAAAAATTGCAGCAACAGGTTCTCTGTTCTGTTGCTGGGTGGGCGTGGTCATGGTGGGCGTGGCCTCCTCAGCCTCCAACACCACGGCGCGGGGGGTTGTTTTTCACCCTCCCCAGGCTCCAGAGGTTTTCCTCTGCTCTGGGAGGGTGAAAACCTCCAGTAGGCCTGTTTCCCCCCCCTCTCTGAGCCTTTGCGGGGGCCCTGCACTTACCTTGCATCCAAAACGGGCCGCATGGAGACTCCTAGGAGGGGAGGGGTGGGCGGGGCCAGCCAACGGTGGCATTTGCGGGTTCGCCGAACTGAGCAGAGTCCTAACTAGAGGATCGTCTGAACCCGTCCGAACGCCCAGCAGCCCACCCCTGTACGTATCCCTTTAATGGGAAGAGGCAGAAGGTGGTGTGATTGTGCCGACTGACACATTGTTGCAGCTAGAACCGCTGAGTTTGCCTTATCAGGAACATCCATCCACTTGCAAAAAAAAAAAAATCTAGATGTCAGGTTTCTAAAAAAAATAGAAAATAAAAAGACCGTTCAAGAGTTTGCGATACGGTCTCTGTGCCGTAATTTAGCAGATTGTACACAAGTTGAGCTTTATACGCTATTTGCTTATCCTAGCTACAGGCCATTTTTTTTGTTTCTTTCTTTTTCTTTTTCTTTTTCTTTTCTGCACGTTTGGGGACCTAGAATGAACAAGGGTTTAAATAGTTCAATTCTGATTCTCTTGGCTCTTCAGAGGAAAGTAGCAGTGTTTCTGTCCCTTGACCGAGGCGGAGAGCATCAGAAAATGGCCTTGAAAGTTAGACATAAGTCAACTTGCTAACTATCTCCTTTTTATATTTCTTAGCCTTGGGCGCACAAGTCCATCTATTCAGGCTGAATTGGAATGAACACTAGTGGCAGAAAAGTGGAATTATGCTCTCTCTCTCTCTCTTTTTTAATTTAATCTATCCATTTCAAACAGGATTTGTCAAAGAGATGCCAGATCTCTCCCAACAAATTCCTAGATAACAGAAAAAAAACAAAACAAAAGACAGGTTGGAGTTTTTCTCGGTCTGAATCGCCGTATACTATTTGGGCCCATCCCTTTTTAACACGTAGTTTGCTTTTATATAACACTGTGGAGAACAAATATTATTTATCTGACTTGGAGAGAATGTCATGGGGCTTGCTGTTGTCGTGTCTTTATAAATAAATTGAATATTCTTCTCTTTTAATATTTGCCTGGTTTTGTTCTGTCCCCAGTTACGAACGTATCAAAAACACACCGTTTGAACAAACTTAGTTTAATTAATGAACCACTGCTAATAACTGGCTTAGCAGTGGAGACACATACAGTACAAATCAAAAGAAGCAATACTTTCTTGCAGAAAGTCAGCTGCTAATTAGTCTTCATTAGCAGCTGGCGTAAGTTCAGTCAGTCTTAACTCAAAGCAACGCAATTGGTTCTGGTTATCTCACGTAATGTCCGAAGGCTTGGCAAAATGCCCAGGAGTCTTTCTTGATAAGAAGTTCGAAGCAGAGAAACAGAAATTCACAAGACAATGCAGGACAGATACCCGAGTCTGAACTATTGTTTCCTGCAGCTTTCCAGCTGCCTCTACTGTTCTTAAATAGACTAGGGGAGGGCCAATTAGCCCCAAGTCTTACTCCCGAGGAGACCTCCTCCAGAGTAACCATTCCTGCCTCTTGGCAGCCTTGCATGCTCTTGCATTAAGAAGAGGAGAAGCCTCTTCTTCCTCATCACTGCCAAGAGGTGCTGGAGGTTCCGAAGGCCCTGGCTGCACCTCTGCCTCTGGCACCGAGTCCTCGCCAGCCTCCTCACTCTCCGACTCGGGTGCCAGCTGCGCAGGCCGCTGGCGCATCCCCAAGTCGGTCTCCTCTTGACCGGGATCTGCTATCAGCTGCACGCGCCGCTAGCGGGTCACAACAGGTTTCTTCCTTGGAGTTCCAACCTGGGAGAAGAGGGTAGGGAAAAGAGGAACAGCTCACACCAAAGAACCCCAAATTGTGAGGAGTTTGTGAGGCCAGTTTGGAGAATGGGCTGTTGTGAGCAGTGGTGGTATTCACTTTACCTTCCCTACCGGTTCGCAAATGTGAGCGTGCGCACATTTGCGCGGCATCAAAATGTGCAGAAATAGGATGGCATAGAGCAGTGCTTCTCAATTATTTACTGTTACCCTAAGAAGTAGTAAACATTTCACGCACGCCCCCACACACTCTGATCTGGGCCCCAATGGAATTTTAGTGTTAATATTTATTATTTTACTTATTATAAGCTGCAAGCAAACTATTGGCTGGGGAAGGCTGCTCTACCCACTTACCTGGGAGTAAGTCACACTGAACTCAGTGGAGCCTGCTTTCGGTTAGGCAGGCATAGGCTACCGTGGTTAGGGCCCTCTTTTGACATGTGGCCAGGCCAGCTTAATCAAGCCGATGTTTTGGGGTCGCCGGCCTGGCCCATAAGCGCCGCCTCTGACGGGCACTCACAGCGAATGGTGTGGAAGGAGGCTTTAAGGTGCTGTTCGAAGCTTTCGCCCAGCTGCAGAGGATGCTCCTCCTTGTCTATCAGCAGGTTTGCCGTTCATGGCTACCGTGGCGCCCGCCGAGAACAAGAAGAACCCATGCAGCCGCCACGCCACGCCTGGCCGCCTTCTCTTCCGGGCTCGGAGAAGCGTGCAACTGGGAAAACACTCCCCGTCTCGGGGAATCGATCGAGAGTGACCATGCATGTTCCCCGGGGTCACACGCGCCCCCTGGCATCACTCCGAGCCCCCCCTGGGGGGCACCCCACTATTTGAGAAGGACTGATGTAGAGCCAGGGCGGGCCCACCTCACAGTTCAGTAAAGGGAAGTTTTGAGACAGCCTTTTTCCTTCCTGGGGTTACTGAGAGAACGAAACCAAAGGTACATGAAGGGAGAGTTTCTCTTGCTGCCACAGAAAATAGCATGTCGTTAGAATAGAGGTAGTCCTCGATGTACGACCATTAGCGAGGGGCCAAAATCTCCCTCACTAAGCAAGACAGTTGTTACATGATCTTTTCCCCATTGTACAATCTTTCTTTCTTCACTGTTGTTCAGCAAATCCCTGCTGTTGTGAAGTTAGGAACACGGTCGTTCAGTGAATCCGGCTTCCCCCAATTGACTTCGCTGGTCAGAAGCTCGCAAAAGGGGATCACGTGACCCCATGATACGGCGATGGTCATAAATACAAATTAGTTGCCAAGTGTCTGAATTTGGATCACGTAACCGTGAGGATGCCGCAACGGTGGTCAGTGTGAAAAACGGTCAAAAGTCAGGTTTTTTTCAGTGCCTCTGTGACTTCAGATGGTCACTAAACGAATCGTTGTAAGTCGAGGGCAACCTGCACTACTGAAGGATAGGACAACCTCAAAGGATTAGGGCAAGACTGGAAGATGTGGGGAGACCTGGCCCATAGATTCGTCAAGAGTCAGACACGACTGAAAGGATAACATCGTGAGTTGAAAACTGGCGTGCAATGTAAGGTATTTTGATATTCTAAGAATAGGATAGGATAGGATAGGATAGGATAATAGAATAGAATAAGGAATTAGAATAGAATAGAATAGAATAGAATAGAATAGAATAGAATAGAATAGAATAGAATAGAATAAGGAATTAGAATAGAATAAGGAATTAATTAGAATAGAATAGAATTAGAATAGAAGAATAGAATAGAATAGAATAGAATAGAATAGAATAGAATAGAATAGAATAGAATAGAATAGAATAGAATAGAATAGAATAGAATAGAAAATAGGGAATTAGAATAGAATAAGGAATTAGAATAGAATAAGGAATTAGAATAGAATAAGGACTTAGAATAGAATAGAGCCGTGATGGCGAACCTATGGCACACGTGCCGGAAGTGGCACGCAGAGCCATCTCTCCGGGTATGCCAGCCGTCGGCCGTTGCTCTTCTGGGTGAAGAATTTCATTGATATATAAACTAAATAATAATGGGGCCAGGATACACCCTTGCCTTACCCCTTTATTTAGGTGAATCCTGTTAGTCAGAGCCCCATTAACCCCATATCGCACCCTCACACAGGTACTTGTGTAAAGGGCTTTAATCAAAGCCAGGAGCCTAGGTTCTATTTTAAGAGATGTTAGTTTACTTGATAGTACTTCTCTGTTTACCATATCAAATGCTGCTGTAAGGTCTATAAAAGCAGCAAACAGGGGTCTCCTCTTATATGCATATTTGGCAATTAGATGGTTCAAGACAAAGCAGTTATCAATAGTAGATCGGCTTTGTCTAAAACCTGCTTGTTCTTCTGTGAGGATATTGTTTTCCTCTACCCAGGTTTCAATTCTGTTCAAAAGGTACCTAGCATATATTTTTGCTGCAATGTCAATCAGGCTAATGGGCCTATAATTACTAGGATCCTTTTTATTTCCTTTTTTATATATGGGGACAACTATTGCCATCTTCCACCCATCTGGTATATGGCAGGTATTATTTATGTGTGTAAAAAGACCTGCCAATACTGGACCCCACCAGTTGGGAAATTTCTTGAATAATTCTGCTGGTTAAAAAATCCTCACCTGGGGCTTTATTGTTCTTTAAGCTTTTAATGATAGATTGTATCTCCTTTTCCGAGATTGGTGGCCAAGGGGGAGGGGTATCTTATGATTTATGTTGATTGCTTAGTTAGTATCCTATGACTATCACCGACTGTTGTATCTTATGATTTATGATGACTGTATTTTACGATCATGATTTATCACTTGTTGCTTGTATGTACACTAAGAGCTTCTGCACCAGGGACAAATTCCTTGTGTGTCCTTGTGTGTACACTTGGCCAATAAAGAATATTCCATTCTATTCTATTCTATTCTATTCTATTCTATTCTATTCTATTCTATTCTATTCTATTCTATTCTATTCTATTCTATTCTATTCTATTCTATTTTCTATTTTCTATTTTCTATATTCCATTCTCCATTCTGTTCCATACTCCATACTCCATACTCCATTCCATTCTATATTCTATATTCTATATTCTATATTCTATATTCTATATTCTATATTCCATTCTCCATTCTCCATTCTATTCCATTCTCCATTCTCCATTCCATACTCCATACTCCGTACTCCATTCCATTCTATATTCTATATTCTATATTCCATTTTCCATTCTCCATTCCATTTCATTCCATTCCATTCCATTCTATATTCTATATTCCATTCTCCATTCTCCATTCTATTCCATACTCCATACTCCATACTCCATACTCTGTACTCCATTCCATTCTATATTCTATATTCTATATTCTATATTCTATATTCTATATTCTATATTCTATATTCCATACTCCATTCCATTCCATTCTATTCTATTCTATTCTATTCTATTCTATTCTATTCTATTCTATTCTATTCTATTCTATTCTATTCTATTCTATTCTATTCTATTCCATTCCATTCCATTCCATTCTATTCTATTCTATTCTTTATCACACTTGGCCAATAAAGAATATTCTATTCTATTCTTAGTTTCCTCCATAAGAATCATGCAGCCATCTCCTTCCCCAGCAAACTACAGAGTGGTTGCACCTGCAGCTAATGATTTGCCACAGCTGGAGACCATAGAATCCTAGAACCCCAGGGCTAGAAGGGACCTTGCAGGTCCTACAGGGAGTCATCATCTCAACTAGGAAGCAACTGCTACAGGTGGGAACCTTCTGTTTCTGTTATATATTTGATTTTCATGGGAAAGAAGAAGCCAAGCACCATCGGGACACCACCGGACGTTGTCCTACTGGACAGAGAAGCTCAAAACCCAGCTGCCCCAATTTGTAGGAGGACCTTCAGGAGTCTAGGAGTTGTTTTGTCCAGCTTGCTCACAAGGTAAGCTTGTTCCTGTCTCTGAAATGGGAGGGAAATAGCTTATTATTTACAGGGGGTGGGTGGGAAATGGAAAAGTCACTTTCCCCCCCTGTGCCATTGTAACTTCGGTCCCTAAACAAATAGTTGTAAGTCAAGAACAACCTGTTTTTTCCCCAGATTCCTGTGCAAAGAAGAATCAAATAATGAAAGGAGTGGAATTTTAATGAGACTCTTAAAGTAGCCACCTCATTTTTCTGCCTTGCAAGGAAGCCTAATAAAAAAAACCAACGTTGCTGCTTTAATGAATTCAGTGGAAGTTGGGGTTAACAGTTGCAGCTTTTTTTTACCCAGGAAAAAACTTCAGCAATGTGCTTTTTTCAGTCCCCACTAGGTGGTGTGTCTGTCTTGCATATTTATGTGGTATTATGTACATTTTAACACAATAGATTCAATTTTTTTTCTGTGGCATGTTTTACAAAGCTTAATATTTCTTATGAAAAGAAATATTTTGATGTAAATCTAGACCAGTGTTGTCTGCCTTGGAATAATGGTAAAATAGTTAATTTAACTTTTTTTAATCTAGAACAAGTATGAAACAAAAGGGAATTTCACACTTTACAGATAGCCCTTGTCTTACAACAGTTCATAGTGACTCACCCTTTCCCCAAATCTTCTAGAGCAGGGGTCCTCAAACTTTTTAAACAGGGGGCCAATTCACAGTCCCTCAGATTGTTTGGGTGGGTGTGGCTAGGTGGTCATGTGACTGGATGGGTGTGGCCAATTTAGCAGTCCATTAAACAATACACACAAATTAAACTTTAATTTGTTATGCTCCTGGGGGTGGAAAGGTTAGTGAAGGGTAAAGTGACCAGATTTTTTTTTCTTCAGGCGGGACACCATTGACGGGGGTGGGTTTCTCCATTTGAGTTTTGCCCTCTGCGCATGCGCAGAGGGCAAAAGAAGGCAAATGTCGGCGTCCAGGTGGGTGGAGGGGTGGAGGGGGGAGGCCTTTCCTCGCCCCCCGCCTCCCCTTCGGGAGCCGGCAATGGCTTGGGCTGGCTGGCTGGTAGAAATGCTCAGCCTGTGTTTCCCGATCCCCGAGGATACCCAAGCCCCATTACCTGCCACGGATAGAAGCCGCTCAGCACATGTTCTTCTCGGGGGGGGAGGACCCATCGGCTGGTCCCCCCCTGCCCTTTATCCACCCCCTTCTCTCTTCGCCCGATGGTGTCCTTGCGGTCCTTTACGGAGGCAGGTGGGCGGGGAGGGAGCGGAGGTCCAGTGATTTCCTCTGGGAAAGAAGGGGCAGAGGCGCAGCCACGCTAAAGGAGGTGGGGGGGCGCGCGCGTCAGGCTTCCATGGCGGCGCCCCTTAGCCGTGGACGAGCAGCTCAGTCTCCTAGGGCTGCGCTGCTGCCAGCCGCTCCCTCCCTCCAAGCCCGCCTCCCCTCCCAGCCCGGGAAGAAGCCTCTCCACTCAATCGCTCGCTCGCCCACCCCGCCCCCTCTTCGCTCGCTCGCTCGCTTTCTGTTCAGGAATGCAGCGCTTCGCCCAGCCCCCTCCCCAGACTCATTCATAGCGTAAGGTGACCAGACATCCGGGCATTCTTTTCAAAAAGCGGGACTTTTTGAAAAGAATGCGGGACGCGGGACACACGCTTGAAAAGCGTGTTTGTCCCGCCAAAAGCGGGACGTCTGGTCACCTTAGTGAAGGGATGTGGCTGCCTTGGGGTGTATGTGAGGGACTTCTGTTTGTCTGTCTCCCTCCCCCACTCCCTCCCCTCCCCCCCCCTCTCTCTCTCCAAAAATGGGCCCATTTTTGGCCTCCTCAGTCTCCACAACCACTCTGCCATCCTTTTTGGCCTCTTGAGGCCCCCACATGTCCCGTTTTTGGCCTCGGCCTTCAGAAGGTGGGTGGGGGCCGGCGGGTAGGTGGGGTGATGTGGGTGTGGCACCCTCGTGGTCCCTCGCGGGCCAGATTAATGGCTTCGGCAGGCCATAGTTTGAGGACCCCTGTTCTAGAGGTTCAACATTGCAGAAGAAAAACTGACAAACAGAAGCTGTTTTCAGTGAACATCCAGGTGCAGAACCAGCTTGGAAGTCTTCTTAGCGTGTTTGGAAAAATGCCGCTGCCTTGGGTTATTATTAAAGTAATAAATTCAGGATGAAAATATCATAAGATACTTCCATATTGGGATACTATAGATTCAGCTTGTGGTTGGAATTCAGGAATGGAATGGGAACAGGAACAGGAATAGAATTGGAATAGGAATAGAATTGGATCAGGAATAGGATTGGATCAGGAATAGAACTGGAATAGGAATTTGAATTGGAACAGGAATAGAATTGGAACAGGGCTAGAATTGGAATAGGAATATAATTGGATCAGGAATAGAACTGGAACAGGAATTGGAAATGGAACACGAATAGAATTGGAACAGGAATAGAATTAGAAAAGGAATAGAATTGGAATAGGAACAGGAATAGGAATAGGAATAGGAATAGGAATAGAAGGAATAGAATAAAATAAACAGAGTTGGAAGGAACCTTGGAGGTCTTGTAGTCCCTAGATCTATAACTCCCTATACCATTTCACAAAAATGGTTGTCCAATCTCTTCTTAAAAACTTATAGTGTTGGAGTACCCACAACTTCTGGAGGCAAGCTGTTCCACTGGTTAATTGTTCTCAATGTCAGGAAATTTCTTCTTAGTTTTTGGTTGCTTCTCTCCTTGATTAGTTTCCATCCTTTGCTTCTTGTCCTGCTTTCAAGTGCTTTGGAGAATAGTTTGACTCCCTCTTCTTTGGGGCAGCCCCTGAGATATTGGAACACTGCTATCATGTCACCCCTGGTCCTTCTTTTCATTAAACTAGACATACCCAATTCCAGCAACCATTCTTTATATGTTTTAGGAGACTGTTGGCATAATCCTATAATGCCATGAAATAATGTTGCATATTACAGAATACAGAAGAGAAGTTGAAAGCTGTCTCTGTTCTTTTTAAATTTCTGCTTTGCAACCCTGCATTCTCTGCTATTTTAGGAATGCTTTCTATCTAATCCTTGTTGAAATCTTGTCTTGTCACTTCCCTACATCGTTCC